>BQMF02000726.1:0-146263 GCA_027922465.2 Turritopsis dohrnii | reverse complement strand
TGGTTTCACACTGACGTCATTCATTCATTCATTCAATAGGTTTATTCCGTAAATAGAAATTTACACTACCTAAGTACGCATAGAAGATTTACATACAAAAGATTTTGCTCTACAAAAGATCTTGAATAGTCTTTAAATGTTCATCGATTGTGTTATTCCATACTGTCAGGTTTGCTTTTGCTATATTCACAGCTTCCTCCCATGTTAAGTTCATTTTCATTTTTTTTGACGTCGCACAAAATAAAATAAAATAATCACTCTGCAACTTAATCTACCATTTTGCGTGACGGACAAACGGACAAATGGAGAATCGGCTATTAATATATAGACTAGCCGCCCATATCCACCTGCTCTGTATCACTCTATCAATAAACGTCAAATTTCCTTATAAACGGCTCGTACAACTTGTGCTCAACCAAAAGCAGATTCGAAGTCACAACCTCTAATAAAACCAATCTTTTATCAGTACTTTCAAAACATAGAGAGAGAAACATAGAAACATAGAGAGAGAAAACTTCAACTTTTTATTAGCTTTTGTTTTAAAAAAGTTACGCGCTCTAACATGGGTGCTATCAAACGTAAAGGGGAAATGGTTTCTCTTCTTAAAAAGATCACACGGGAGGAGAGAAAAAAAGGCACGTGCTAAATGAATAAAGAGAATAAAAAAACGTTCGATCAGAAGCGCTTAACAATTAAAAAAAGAAATTAAATTAAAAGAAAAGCAAAAAAACATTTTGTTTCATGATACTCTTTTTTTACCTATCGGTTTTTAAACATTTTTGATTGCTCGAAAAAAAGTTTACCCGTTTCAGACAATCAGGAAAGGATACGTTAGGATACACTGGCAAACATGCTGCCACTGCTGCTTTTTGTCCAAACTGTTTAATCAGTTGGTTTCTTTGTATTTAGTTGATGTATTGTTTTCAAAGCCAACGTAGTCAACGTAGTCCTTGGAATATAAAACTAACAATAATAATAAAAACAAAACGTTATTCCTATTAGTTCATCAGCCAAAAAAGTCATGTTCGATTTGGGTTGCAATGTATTTGCTTCGAACTCACGTCGCACACAAAAAAGAAATAATTTCGCTCACAACTCAATCTACCATTTTGCGTGACTTACAAACAAACAAACAAACAAACAAACAGACAGACAGACAGACAGAGAATCGGCTAATAATATAAAGACTAGCCGCCAAGGCGGCGTCGCTCGCCGCCTATGTCCACCTGCTCTGTATCACTGTATCAATAAATGTCAAATTTCCTTATATACGGCTCGTACAACTTGTGTTCAACCAGAAGCAGATTCGAAGTCACAACCTCTGGTAAAACCAATCTTTTATCAGTGTAACAATACACCCAAAACGTAGAGAGAGGAAACTCCAACTTTTTTTAGCTTTTGTTTTAAAAAAGTTATGCGCTCTAACATGGGTGATATCAAACGTAAGGGGGAAATCGTTTTCTCTTTCTTAAAAAGATCACACAGGAGCAGAGAAAAAAAGGCACGTTCTAAATGAATAAAGAGAATAAAAAACGTTCGATCAGAGCGCTTAACAATTAAAAAAAGAAATTAAATTAAAAGAAAAGCAAAAAATATTTTGTTTCATGATACTCTTTTTTTACCTATCGGTTTTTAAACATTTTGATTGCTCGAAAAAAAGTTTACCCGTCTCAGACAGTCAGGCAAGGATACGTTAGGATACACTGGCAACATTGCTGCCAAGTTCTGCCACTGCTGCTTTTTGTCCAAATTGTTTAATCAATTAGTTTCTTTGTATTTAGTTGATGTATTGTTTTCAAAGCCAACGTAGTCAACGTAGTCCTTGGAATATAAAACTAACAATAATAATAAAAAACAAAACGTTATTCCTATTAGTTCATCAGCCAAAAAAAGTCACGTTCGATTGGGGTTGCAATGTATTTGCTTCGAACTCACGTCGCACACAAAAAAGAAATAATTTCGCTCACAACTCAATCTACCATTTTGCGTGACTTACAAACAAAACAAACAAACAAACAAACAGAGAATCGGCTATTAATATATAGACTACCTTATTCATACTTATTTATGCTGGAGAATTTCTTGCGGCACTATTTCTTGTGGGATTTATTTTTGCAATTTTTCATGAAATCCCCAAAATTTCCTCGTTTTTTTCTCATTTTTAGAGCAAATTTATTTCTAAATTATATACGTAAAGGGGAAGTGAAATATATGGAAATAATGGACCCCGAAACAAGAAGAAAATAATATTTTACTTTTTGGTCCGTCCGTATCATTATTAATACTATTACATTCAGAGCTTTTTTTCTTTCTTGTACAGGTAAAAAATGAGAAAGATTCTATTCTTTAGATTGTAAAAATGGGAATATTTTTTATATTATAGATAATAAAACTGATGATGAGTAAAGGATATTTATTTTTTTCAAATTTGTCTTTGAGTTGCACAAGTTTGTCCTGCAAATTTCAAGATTTTTGGCAAATTCGATAAACTAAGTCCAGCAAATCACGTTTTTTTAGGTTAGATTCACAACGAGTTGTCCCCTAATGAATTCTCCCGCAAACAATTTATATGAATAGGGTAACATATTTTACTCGCTGTTTATATCAGGATTAATCCAACCTATATACAAACCTTTCTTTAATTTAGTTGCCATTTTGTTAGGTTCCACTTAGTCCTTAAAATATTGATATTTTCATTACCAGTATCATAACCAATTCCTTAATTTTATTTTTCGTGAACTCAAAGTAGGCTGAACATGGGCGGCGAGCGACGCCGTCTTGGCAGCTATCTATATATTAATTTTTAAAAGTTAATTTTCCTTCTTCATTAAATTTTACAAAATAATAAAATTTTTTTATATAAAATATATACATAAATAGTGATTTAACAATGCCTGGTGACTTCAGCAATGGTTTCGTCAACCATGTTGATCTTCTTTGTAAGACTTCTTGAGCCTCGCAACATCAGCAGCATCGAACGGATGAGTGAAAAGTTTATCACTGTTCTGATCCACCCTTTGATAACGCTTGGTTCAACGTTGCGCTTTGTAGCTATCTTCTCGGATATCCTCGCGTAGAAAACTTTCGCCTCGACTGCCATTCCACCCGCTAATAAAAAACCCAAAGGAAAAAAGCTGCCTTGATCCACACGTTGGATTCTTTCATTATAATGGCGTTTCTTCTCATTTTCATTACGCTGGTAACATCGTTTCAGTGGAAGATTCTGGTGTTTCTTGGGCGTTCGGATCGAAGACTCTGACATCCAGATAAGTTCTTTGGCCTTTGACCCAGAAATCCCTTGCAGCAATATCGAGACGCACTTCGTCGTTTCTCTTTGCGGTGGCGTATTGCATTACTTCACCCGTCAACTTTATCAGTTCGGGCTCGACTTCGACATCGTTGCAAACTTCAGATAGTAGTGTAGCTGTAATATCTCTGAGGTCATTGTGCCTTCGGATTACATAACCGCCGTTTTTGCAAGTTAACGCATGATGTAAATTGAATAAATCACCACAGGCACAACGGGATAGTAAATTTGGAATTGACCAATTATAGCGTAGACGTAGAGCATCCTAAAATTCTCTTTTATTGAGGTTGAAGTTGAATTCCTCTAGTGGTAGAGATGTCAACCAGTTTGACATCCCGTCCAACGTAATTTCATGTTGTCGTTGAGCTTTTGGCGACATTCTTGATAAAATTTCTTTGAGGTCGTTTTGGTTTCGTTCGTCTTTTTTAATTTTTTTTATTTCAAGCTTCACTCTTTTCTGATGTATGGTGTTGTCTTTGACTATGGCATCTTGATTCTTTATATTTTTTACCAGCTTTTCAGTGATTTTTCGTGAAGCCTCGTATTCGAAATCGGCCCTTTTTTCAACCTCATCGATTCCAAGGCCTCCCATCTTCACCGGTAGCGCTAGTAGTTTTCGTTCGTCGTCTGAGCAATTGTGTTCTCCAATGATCGAGGGTATAAGCTCTTGTCGCAGAATCTTCTCGATTTTGCTTAGGTGATCTGAAAGACCAGGGATGGTTCTCGTGGCGTAGGTGAATTTATGTTTAAACCCAAAGACGAAGGCAGCATAGGCGGCTTGCGGTTGGACTTTGGCGATTTCAGAGAGAAGGTGTAGTTCTTCCTCCCATTTGTTGACCATGTTGTTTATGTATTCATGCTTGAAGTCCAAGCTACCGATAACAGCTCCTAGGTGACGTTTTCCCGCTGACGTAATGTTAATTTCGGTACCCGAAAATATTCTTTTCGCTTTTTCGAGATGTTCGGGTTTGACGATTAGGTATGATTTCGAGACATTTGCGAAGTAGCCATATTTTTTACCTTCTTCGGTAAGGACATTCCATCATGTGAGCAATCTTTCAAGTGTGCCAGCACCAGTAATATCGTCTGCAAAAGCTACCTGTAAAGCGGGATTTTCGAAAAGCAGAAGAAGAGTTAACAATGGAACAAGTGCTAGTGCATATGAAGCCATAGCGGTGGGATCTCCTTGGGTAGCGCCTTTGTGTGATGTTATAGACGAAAACATAGATTTCAGGACATAGGTGCTGGATGTTATGTAGCATGGCTTGACGATTCACTGAATTAAAAGCGTTTTCGGCATCAACAAGGAGGACAGCTTCTGTCTCGTTCCATGCAAAAATGTCTTGCATCGCATGAATTGCAGCCTTGGCTCCGGATTCGTGACCACCACACATTTGCAACCCACCAGTAGCTTTTTTCACGTCATTTTTCACAATCTTCATGACAACTTTCCCTGCTATGCGTCTTAGTACTTCTCCTACACCTATTGGTCGTAGTCCAGGATTTTTGTCGAAGAAGATAAGTCTGCAGGCGAGGAAGGCTTCTAAGGAGGACGTTCCTCCTGTTGTTTGTTCGCATGATGTACATATTTTCTTGATCATTTCTGAAAAGGCTCTTCTCAAGTCAACCCCGGCGCCCCCGTAATGGTTCGAAACTAATATTTTACACCAGCCGGATGGGCCTGAACCACCTTTGGTTTTAAGAGCGGCTTCTTTTACAAGTTCTTCATCTATCGATTCAAAAATCACCGGATGGACCTCTGGAATTTCTCCTTGGATCAAAATGTCCGGATTGGCACGTTTACCTTCAGGATGTTTTTGTCGCAACTTTAATATGTCTCATTGGTTAGTGGAAGGATGCCATTTGAGGTGTTGTTTGTGAGCAGTTTTAGTGCACTGTTAACATTTCCTTTTGACATATATCTTTCGAAGCGTTTCGAAATCTGTGAAATTGATTTATTTCGTCGAGAAATTTTTTAGGCGTTGCTGGATGGTCTCAGCTTCAAAGAGTAGACTCTTGATATCACCTTCTTCTATATATTAATAGCCGATTCTCTGTTTGTCTATCACGCAAAATGGTAGATAAATAGTGAAAGTGACTATTTCATTTTATTTTGTGCGACGTCAGTGTGAAACCATTGCATTGAGACCCTAATCGAATGCGACGTTTAGGGGAAATTATCTCGGTAGCCAATAGGGATAACTGACGTTTTTGGGGTCCGCGATACAGGCGACGGGGTTACAAAAAATTTGGGTGTAGCTTTTTTTAGGGACGGGTCTGTGACGTCATCAAAACTTTTGATCGATGATATCTCTGTAACGGTTGGTCGTAGCGAAACGATCCCATACATTTTTTTGATCCGTTTTTCGAGCTCTACAACAAAGTTAATCATTTCTTTTGCAAAGTGATTATGATCTTTAGATTTTTGAGCATACAGTAGTTCGCGCCGACCTTAAGACCTATGGGCCTTTTGTTGTACTTCAATACCCCTTGCTTCGATCGAAAATACCTCGGCATATTAACGCTCTGAAATAGCATGAAATGGCGTTTTTAAGAAAAGTACCCAAAATATTTCTTTGCCGCCCAACCTTGGTGGGGGCGGTTTTAGTCAGTACACAGAAACAAAATTGTCCTGGTAAAAAAACCCCAAATCTATAAAAGAAACCCATACTTATCTTCAACAGCATTCCGCTGTTAGCCGAAAGGGCGGTGGTTCAAACCCACCCAAATAATTAGAAATATATATTTTTTTTTAGAACTTAGTAACTTTTATTATACACAAAGCTAAATATTTACAAAAAGGAGTATATATAATTAGAAATAAATTAATATATTAATATACATGTATATTATATAAGTTTGTTATTGTATTAATTATGCTTTCACAATGCCCAGGGCGTATTTGTATATAGTTGTTCAAAAATCGTTCAACTTTCTCTTTCGAAATTCAAAAACGTCATAAAATATTTCATGTTTGATGCTTCAGCTGATTTTTCACAAATCCTAATGCATGTAGGGGCATTTTGTTTGCATCTTGTTGTCTACTTGTTCATTCAGTGTTTTGCATGCTGTTCTGTTGATTTAATCCTTATTATTAACTCAGCGTTTTTACACATTTCGCCACCGACGGAAAACAAAGTACGATGAACCAAGACCAAATTATGAAACTTCTCCGATTTTTATAAAAATTTGCACAAAGCACAATTGTGAAGGGTGCTCGCTTCGAATATACATCAATCGAATCACCGTGCCTCACCCAGTGTTCTAATCAAGTATCATTTGCATTCTTCAAAATATATATGTGTGAAAAATTTTATGGAAAAATCCCAAATACCTGCAACTCTCTGAAGTTCAAATCAACATTGTTATGTTGTTCTAAACGAAGAAATCGACCTTCTGCTTCACAAGGTAGATCAACAATAAGCTTTTTAAGAGCATCACCCAGTTGTTTGCATGTGACAGAGATGGCGTCGTATGTGGGTCGCACTTTAATGTAAATAGAGGTTAACCTATGTTGGCAGCAGTCATCCCTGTTGTAAATTCTGACTCTGAATATTCTGGAAACCTCTAACAAATCCACTTCCCACCACTTTGGCTTGTCTTTAGTTGTCTGAGCTCTTCCGATAAGTGATCCATCGTTGCCAAAGTTTGCCGTGTAACCATCACGCACGGAGGATTGGTTGGACGGTTTCCCTTCTGATAGTATAATAGCTCCTGAAAAATTAAACAGCTAACGAATAAGAAGAACTCAGTAAACATTTAATACGTCCTATTGTATGATGTACATTTTGAATGATACCTGAGAAAATTTGTGGGAATGGCATTTCCTTTTCCCTATCAAGAGTCAGAATGATAAAATATAAATTATAAAATATAAATAATAAAATATTCATACAAAGCTGTCTTCTTTATATAACATTTGCAAAGTCTATAAGTTCATGGAAAGTACATTTAATATTTGACTTACTTCTTGTTTTCATCACGGAGTACATCACTTTGATCGTGTCGCCCCATGTGTTTCCATTTGGGTAAGGTTCCATATACAAGCCGGTCATGTATCCTGTGTGACATAATGAAAACCACCAGCCACCTCCACCGTGATTTGACGAACATTGTCCACCATTATTGTCTTGGTCTGTTGTTGAAAACGTCATATTATCGTATATTGACAACTGGTCTCCTGCAGTGTCTTTGCAAAAGTGGCAGAATCCATCGATTGACAGCTTATACATGTCCTCCTCTGAACCAACTTGAAATTGAAAATAACGAGCATATTTCTCTGTGTTATTGTCGCTTGTGAATTCCACAAAAAGTTCGTTCATACAGTGGCCAGTTAGTTGATGGATTTTGTCATTACCTAACCATAACGATGCATGATTGGAACCAAAACCGTTCTTGTAATCGTCCCACGTTTTGTTGAACTCTAGTCCGTCATCAGTTCGTCGAAGTATCACTGTCCATCCACCACCATTACTTTCCATGTCACACCAGGCTAGAAATGTATCCATCCCATTGGGAGAGATTCTATAAATGCCACTTTTTCTGATACCATCAGCATACAAAGACAAGCAATCACTTCTTCTCCTTTTGTGCAGAAACTTGAAATTTGTTCTCACCACAAACTTATACTGTTGGAAGTTTACAAACACACATGGATCGAAAACAAACAAATGACAGAAAACATGTTGTTGAACAGTTTCGATATTCACTCCTTCGCAACCTTCCTTATAGAAACAGTCGATCATACACTGGTGTTCTAAATCTCTCTTCATCACAAATGTTGTTGTTAGATTCAGTGCCAATCCGATTTCATGCTGATGAAACATTCCATCCAATGAAAACTGTTGATTTGATTTTGACGCCAATAACGTGGCGAAGAGAGTACGAAAGATGTATATACGAAAATGTAGAAGCATTATTTGATTTATGAACTGAAACTTTCGTCAATATGAAAAGTTTTTTTTTTTAGAATTTTGTGTTTTTATGTTGTATTGAGACGTTACAGATATTTCATTGATACATTGAATGAATACATTCATTGGATTGAATCGTTCCGTTTTGTGGCAGGATCACCATAGTTTTACTGTCCCTTCTCCCTACGCGATGTCAAGATGAAGTAGAAGGCAAGTTATTTATCCATTAGCAGAATGTGCGACCAACACAAGAATCTTAAGCAATTGAAAAATTGTCAACTGTAAAAAACATTTGAAATGGCAAAAAATAACGAATTAATCAAGATTTATTTAAATTCGGAAAAAATGATGAATTTATGAAACATCTTTTATAATTGATAAGTTTCTAAACTTTTTTTTTTACAGGATTCAGCAAAACTGAAATTTTCACATTGCTGAAAAAACACTGTGAGGGAGTACCTCTCTCATGTTTGATGATTTCGTGTCATCACCATGCGTTCGTGTCAAAATTTCTTTAACTAAAAAGAAAATATGGGCATTTTCGAGCATTTTCATAACGAGCATTTTATTGAAAAATAAAATTTACATTATATACAAACTTCATAATATCAATTGTTTTTGTTGGTATCTTTATGGGATTCTTTACCTGTGATGGATAAATTTCCATTGCTTTCACAGGGCTCCAGTGGACAAATATATGTTGAAACCACCGAAAAGGGGTATGTTTTAATAAAAGGACATACAAATATTATACAGAATTTCAATGAAAATGCTCTTCGCCGCAGTGGCTGTTTCAACGATTTTGGCCACTGATGCAGTGTCAACTCTTTTGACCCTACAGAAGAAATTTTACAGTCAATCATATCACAGCATTATCTCATGCATTGTTACTAAGCAACCGTGATCTGTTCGTGAGACTTTTGATGAAACACAAACGAAACGCCCGCATCCCACGCCCGCCTAAATGCTATATCAACAATGCCTTTCGAAGAGGCGCAATGGTTCCACATGGACAAGTCATTTGTGCAATCAATCTGCGTCATCTGAGGGCGGCTTCGTTTGGATGCTGTTGACACATAGACGGCATTTCAGCCTGCAAAAACTAAAAGGTATACCATTTGAACAAGCGGTTTTTCAAGTAGAATTCAGGCAATCACTTATTCCTCTGTAACCTACCAGGGGCAATACAGAAGAATTTTTTGGGCGCCGGCAAACAAACTAAACAGGTCTACGAAAATTTTGAGCTCTTTAGAGTGTCCAAATAGGCTTAGAATGCCTCCACATGCTACATAGTGCTATGAATTGAGCAATGAATTGAAATCTTTTAATTTCTCATTATTTCACGCAAAACAGCCAAGACTAATAACTGGAAAATCTATCCGACTGCATTCAGATGCAACATTTGATTAGATTGATAGTTTTACAATCAAAAACTGCAATACAGTTGAAGCACGTTAAGATGTGAAACCATCTGCCGATCTTTGCATTATTTCTGCATTATTTGTCGTGGATTTTGTGAAATAGCAATGACATTCCCAGTGGGCAAAACCGCCAAAAAGTCTTTGCGGCGGAGAGCATTTTTATAGAAATTGTGTATATATTTATATAGAAATGCACTCCTTCGCAGAGATTTTTTAACAAATGTGCCGGCTGGGTTGACAGTATTTTTGTTATCCTGTTTTTTGAGATAACTTGTATTATGTGCAAGTGAAAATCGGTCTTTATTAGCCCCTGCCTACGGAGAGTGAATGAACCATAGGACTGGCCCTTTATACCTGTCGTGAGTATCGCAATTGGTGTTTTCGTCAAACTTGAACAGATCTTTCAGATCGTTCATGGTGAAATGTCGCTCCACGTTTTCTTCTTCATCAATAACGCAACTACTCAACGCCTTCTTGTGAGCTTGGCGTTGAATGATCTTCTCTTCAATAGTGCCAGTCTTAAACACAAATAACCATGGAAACAAAAATCAGGCGTGACGCAACAATAACGAAAAATAACTAACGCCTCAAGTGGGGACGCAATAGACTTACTGATAGCAGGCGTTGTATGAATACCGAGGAAATAAATCAAAAGTTAACATAAATTGACTGCGTTGGTTGGCTCCATATGCGCCTTTCTTATTTCTTGCATAGCAAAACCTCAAGGACCATTTACACGTAGATATTCTCAGTTGGCAAAGCCTACAAAAAGCCACTGCTATGAAGAGCATTTTTTTTGAACCAATCTTCTGGAAAAATGCTTCGTCGTATGTACAAATGCAGGAATAAAATTTTTCACCATAAACAATGTTTGTAACCACTAAAAAAATTTATGTTTGTCAACTTTTCATACTTGCAGAAGTCAACTTTTGCGAATCCGAAAGGTTTCGTCTGCAACAGTTTTCCTCCTTGAATAATCTCCCCAGTAGATAAACTTGTCGCCAAGGGCGTATCACTCTTCCACCCAAGCGTGCTGCTCTGCTTCAAATACACTTCTTTCATCAACGCTTTTCACTGCCAGACTCGTTGAATTACTACTTCTACAACTAGCATGATGTTCATGACAATGTTTACATTTTACCGGGCTTTAAACAACCTTGAACCCAGGGTCTCTTGCCTTTAAAGACGTTCAAATAACCGCTGAACAAAGATTCAATGAACTGACTAATAAATTGCAGAATCGAGAAAATCAAACTTCCTGTAGTCAGGCAGAAAGTGCGGACTCAAAGATCGTCGTGTTTGGAGGCCACTGAGGTGCCATTACCAACTATGCGAATGTCTCAGTTTGAAAACAAGGGGTTGTGATGTAATTTATGACCGTCTGGTAATGCAAACAAATGCAATGTTCGTTAGACTCGTTTGGAATTTGAGTAATTTGGTAAAATATGCCATTTGTAACATGGGACTATACGTCCAATTCTGTCCTACAAGATGATTTGGTATGAGGATATGTTGGTAAGGATAGACAAGCGTTTATTCACATTCAGATATATCTGAGGGAAAAAAAAAATAGATGAAATTATTTACAAGAATTAAGATTTTTCGTGTAAATCAAGGAGAGAGTTACACTAAGTGGAACGTTCAGCTTCCAACAAGCTTTTGTTATTTCTGCAGATCAAGATCAACTTTTTTTGTTGAGGAATATTCTGTAAACCAATTAAAAAGCTTTATTTGTGGTCACGTGAAAGAAACAATAGCGTTCTGTGCGCAAATATTAGGTTAAAGAAACGAACGATTCCTGACCGCCCTCTTTTTTCAACTAGACCCAGGGTTTCAAAAGCGCATGTGATGAAATACATAGTAAAGTACGATTCAGTGCGATTTTACTGAATTTGAATGTTTCACGTGGAGTTATATGAAGGACGTTACTATGAAGAAACCGTTACAAAGATCGGAAGAAACGAAAAAAACGAAGAAAGCTAGAACACGCCCAGCCATCGACGCAATTTAATTTCAACAGTCAGCGGCAAGAACCGTCCATTTCAACTCGTTGTGGCAATGCCATTGGTTGGTATATACATGGTCACGTGACAAGAAAAAACAATGATGAAAACTGTGTTGCCTCAATTAACGTGTGAATCACAAAAACGTCAGAAGAACATTAGGCAGGTGTAGCGAGACATTGTAAATAAGAGCGTGTATGTTGTTAGTCATTATACAGGTGCATGTAGGGCATCAATAGGGAACTTTTGAAGCTTTTGATTGGTGAAATTCAATCGTTCCTGATTGGCGATTGGATTCGAATTCTGATCGCGATCATCTTTAAATCCATGATCTACATCGGACTAGGTTGTTCTTGTGTATACGACACAGGCCGCACCACTTTATACGACTCTCTGAAAACAAAACATTTCCTCGCTGACACAAAAATCAATCAAAATTCATCCAAACAAATTCATAGTGGACGCGGAAATCACAAAACTCAATGAAAACAATTCTCCGTTACCGTTTCCGTAACGACCCTCTTAGTTGACCAAATTTACTTTTCAAAAGCGGTTCCAGCTTTTCGACGAATTGGTGGTAGTTCTTCTCCAGCTCTTTCTGGTAAGCTCGTTGATCGAAAGAGATGTGGGCTTTGTTCTTCGATAAGGCTTCTTCACACCTATTATATGGTATCAAGTGACCAATACACATAAAATATTGACCGATCCCATAATAAAGTTATCTCCTTAATACAACAACCATAATACAATGGTATAACTACTTGCTTTAGCCAATCAAAAAGCAATAACTACTTGCTTTAGCCAATCAAAATGCTATAACTACTTGCTTTAGCCAATCAAAATGCTATAACTACTTGCTTTAGGATTACTTTAAGCACTGCTTTAATGGTTCGTGAGAACACCGGTTTTGTTCTCGAAAACTTTTATTTTTCCTCATTACATTGTGGCCGCATATTAAGGAGATATAGCAAATAGGCAGTTCCTCTCATTCAACAATCGCTATAACACGTCTTAAACCTACCACAAGGTCTTTCTATAATTACTCGCCTTATGCAAGTAAGCTTTAAGGGGGGATTCACACTACACGAATTCACTAGCGAAATAGCAGCTCACTTTTTCATCACTAACATATATACAGTTGACTGTCGCTTTCTCGAACAAAGATCTTGTCAGCATTTACAACACGCTATAAATCTCGTTATCTTCAACTTTTATCCGGCCTATTGACAGTTTAAGACGGCGCGACACGACTGTACCAATATATATGCAACGCTCCAAAGGATTTTGATAACAGACCATAAAACGTTGATAGTTTTACTTCACCTGAACAACTTTTATTGTTGTTTCTTTTGTTCTTTTCAACGTTTTAACGTTATTTATACCTAAACCATGGTTTTTATACCTAAACCATGGTTTTTATACCTAAACCATGGTTTTTATACCTAAATCATGGTTTTTATACCTAAACCATGGTTTTTATGCCTAAATCATGGTTTGTTATCAAAATTCCCTGGAGCATCACATATAAAAATTTATGAAGATGTTATTGTTGTAACTGCAGTAAACACATAAGTATGCGCATGCACCGATCCAAATGAGCTGCAAAATCGTCTAGTGTGAATCTACCTTAAGCCTTAACAAAATGACAGTGAAAATATCGGTTTGTTCCGTTGAACATCACTGTTCTCTCGTAAATAACAAAAGTTAAATCAATTAATAAGGATGCAAAACATGAACCACTGAAAACAAAAGCAATTACGTAATATCTCGATTTAGCGCCCTCTATCTCGCTCAATTGAAGGAAACAAATAGGGCGTGAATTTTCTCTGAGGAGCGCCTTTAAGCAAAGTCAATTTTAGAAGCAGAGCTCAGGGCGGCCAATCGAGCATTAACGGTAAACAAAATATTTACTTTTTCACAAATTCTTTGAAACACAGTCGGAGTTTGTGATGATGTCGTGTGATTGTGGTGACGCCGTTACGATCTTTTTCGAAATCCGACAAAAAGACGTTAGCAATTTCGAAAGGTCCCTGAAATAAATCATCCCAAATATTACAAGGACTTCGTCTCGATTACGGTCTGCTATTGTAAGACTTTCTATAACAAAATCTCTTTTCTATCGAGGCATGATCGTTCAGCCAAGTCACAATCACAAAGTTTACACTACAAACGATTGAGACACTAAGTGGAATTCTACGTAAGGCAATCCTTGTCAAAACACTTTGTGGAACGAAAAACTTACCTGATTGACAGTGGTTCCTATACATCCCTGCAGGACCATCTGCAACATCTTGACATCAAGTTTACTTTGAGAGAGAGCTTTCTTCAGCTCGTTCGTTTTTGATTGCACATCTTCGATCGCAACTTCGATTGGTGTCAGCACAGTCTGAAGAACAACGAGAGATTGACGACACTCAGAAAGAAATTGAGAAAAGATATAATTGAGAAACTATCTTTAACATGAAACAAAATTGTATGTTTTTCCAATGAGTACTGCAGACTTTTTAGAAGAGTCTTCTGAGATTTCAAGACTTAAATAACGCCGTCCACGAAGATGCATAAATACCCCAAAAAAACAACCAAACCCCCAAAATAAAAAAACTCTGAGGACAACAAAACATAAAAACTGTTCAAGTTAAGATCCTGATCACTTTAACCACCACACTTCAACAAATTTCCCTTTAGAAAATAACAACACAAATAACTGCACTAACAAGGCTTGCAGAAAAAATGAGCCAACTGTTTCGGATGGTGGTCAAGGGACCGGAAACACCTAAAATTTTGTGGAATCCCAAACTATAAACATATCCAGTCAAGATAATAATACGAAGCAGCAAAATCGCCAAAAAGTCACAGCGATGAAGAGCACTTTCATTGAAATAGCATGGATACGTCTATAGAAATGCACTCCCTCGCAGAGATTTTCTAACAAATTTGCCTAGTTTCGTATCATAGACAAACCTCTTCCCGTTGTATGACATTAATTCGTGTCTTGATATACGGAAACGCATTGGCGATCGTTAAGATCGTCTTCCGTTTGTACTGGTTACCAAGGTCACCGTGCGCCTTACCACTCGGTGTAAACGGCGTCACGAACATAAAACGACCTAAAATGTAAAAAGAGCGGATGGCACGTTGTTTAAAAGATCCTTCGAGTCGCGAACGCACGTACCGTGAAAAAACATTGTACTAACGTAAGTCGTTGTTTCTTTCGAAGTAAGTGACACGGTCTTCTAGTTCGTACTCCAGAAAATATGGCTCCACGTATGTGATCTGGATGTACCCCTATAAAGTTAGAAATGGACAATCGTTATACACACAGTTTACAAGGGTAACCTTTCTTTCGACAAAGAGCTATTTTTAAAATACTCACAGATTTTACTGACATGGCAAATGTTAATTGGCAAATAATAATCTGTAAAGCCGGATATACATTTGGCGGTAAATGTCCCTCTGTTATCTGATTGGTTCATATAGTGAGGGAATACTTACTGAGCCAATCGGATTGCAGACAATTTACCACTAAGTGTAGCACGAGCCTTTCATTCAATTCTGTTCATTTCAGTTTACTCGAACGTAAGATAAATAAGCGAGTGAACATGATGCAAGTACACGAGTTAAACGAAAGGACTTAGCCTCTGTGTTACTGAATTACTCGCCGTAGCCATGGTTACCTTATCATCGTCGAGTTTCGTAGCGTCCACGACGTTGGAATCTTTGATCATCTCAATCCGATCAGATCCGAACTTTTCGGCGTAGAAATTCTGTTAACATGAAACAACGTGAACACGTGTATACACCAATTGATTATTCGAGCCTCAAGAAACGAAGCGTGTGAACCAGGCTTAAGCCAATTAGTGAAACACCTCATACCTGTAGCCTATTGGATATTTCAGGAAGTTTCGTAATGGCCGGCTCCTTGTATATAAATTCCTCTGTGTCAATATCACCGAAGATTGATCCGAAGAAGGCCACCCGAAAATAGGTACCCATCATGCGTTTCCCTTCCTGCAATGATAGAAAAGTATGTGCCCATCAAGTGTTTTTCGGAAGTGGAAAGAACAGATCAAGGTGATCTCCCCATATCGGAAAACTATTTTTACGCCTTTATGAAAGAATCTCATAACGCCCATGGGGATGCGGGGCGTTATGTGGAGCTTTCAGATAGGCTCAAGACAATAGAAACACCGCCTTACCGTGGTCATGATCTTGTTGTAAGCTTCACTTAATCTCAGATGCAACGTATACAGTTTCTTGAAATCGTGACGAGCTTCGAGTATGGGGATGAGAATCTTATCCGTTTCGTTGATCAGTTCGAACATGTGGGCGTTCTTAAACATATGTACAGCATGCTCCAGTAACGCCACTAAACCAGATTCATTAAAGTATTTGCCGGTGCAAATCCCTTCCTCTTCCTATGAGAACAAACAGGGAATCATGTTTAGCAGGGTATGTATAACAAGAAGAGAACATTTAATCGATAAATTAGCGCGCACTTTCACAAAAGTGATTTAATTTGACACAGAGGGTGTAAAATCAAGAGCTCAGGGCGGTCAACAACTAACTTGTGGTCCTATAGCTTCAAATGAGTCGATTAAAGAATACATGCTTACAGGTGAAATGACGTCATCGGAGACGGCTGACTCTTCAATGGTATTGGTTGAGATCTTTCCGAAACTCACGCAGCCAACCGGCAAGTAATGTTTATCCTCAAGCATGGACAGGTACTCGCTCACCAACGCAGCTGAATGAACGAGACACATACCAGCTTCCGTATAATTGTAATATTTCGTGTGATCGTTGGCCATATTTTGGAGCCACGTCAGACGAAGATCAGGCGAGTTCTGATACCTAATGTAAAGAACTCCAGCATTAGTATGATGAAGGTGTCGGGGATAATATCCAACTGGGCAAATCGTTTAAAAAACTCTGGGAAGGAGTACATTTCTAAAGAAATATACACACTATTCTTATTAAAATGCTCTTCGTCGCAGCGACTTTCACGACTTTACCCACTGGGTATTCTGAGGGGTTTATTATTCTAATCAGTCAGTTAGCTCAGTTTTAAAGGAGAGCGTGTCCAATGATGCACACGGAAACGAAAGCAACAGATTTCGTGCAGTTTGAACTTCGTTCAGATCACATTACGAAGGAAAACGTGAAAACGTTTAAGATTATGAAAGCGCTCCTGTACTCTAAAGTACTCTCAACCCTTTTCAACCTTTCAAACTGTTTCACAATTAACCACACAGGATGAGAGGTCGTACCCTTTAGCGATTCTGTATTGAAGATCAATGTACATCTCCTTGTCCTCTTCATATTCTTTCATCTTCACTGTGTCCGTCAAGATCATATGCAGATTAAACACTAACTCCCGCACTTGCTCGGGAAAGGGCGTAGACTTGAATTGTTGGTCCGCCTGGGCGTAAGTTATGATGGTCTTAAGTGACCTTCTCAAATAGTCTTCGTTGAAACATTCAAAGCCGACTAGTGAGGATAACGACATGGTGACTTGCATTTTGACGCGTGCGAAGTTGTTGCCTATCTCGAAGTTCTGACGCATGAGGAGATAGAGAGACGCGCTGGCCTGCGCGCGTATCAAGTGGGAACTTGAGCTGCAGTGCGTCAACAGGCGATAACACAGGTCTGCGCACAGCTCGGTTTCTTCTTCAAAGACTAGTTCAGGAAACTAAAATGAAATTATAAAACAGTTAAGTTGAAATACGTTCTTAATTTTAGGCAGCCATTATGTATTACGTCATCACCATAGGGATCCATCGAAAATATGAAATGGAGGGAAAGGAACATATCCAATCGAACTGAAAAAAAATCCAGTGTGTGAAATTGTCAAAAAAAAACACACTACGAAAAAGAGCATTTTCATGGAAATAGTGTGTGATATTTCTATAGAAATGTACTCCATCGTAGTGATTTTCAACAAATTTTAAAACCGGGACGTAGGGTACACTATACTATTCACAATTAACACTGGGTTAGCCCCGACACTAAAAATTACAGGTGAAGTGTTTCATCTAGAAAAGCCGTACCTTTCTTAATATCGAACGCTGGGTAGCGAACATGTTCTGCAGCACTTCAGTACTTTGATTGCAGGACAAACAGTGTAGAAGCACACGAAGACAGTTATTGATAACACTCTTCATCGATTCACTGTTGTCGACACTCTAAAGAAAAGTCTCAGTTTAGGAAGGATGTCCTCGAGAAACCTTGTTACCGAGATCAGTTTTCCGCAGTCTTTGCCGTGAGTAACATGAATCGTGGTTGTTTAAGGAAGTGTGACCGTACAATGTTTTTCGAGACAATTTGCAAAGCTCCTGACTAGGGCGTAAAATAGCTGATCACAATTCTAAATTCTCAATAACGAGATTAAAATCGTTTCCAGACCTCAAGAACATGAAATTGATAAAAAAAAAAAGAAAAATAAAAGAAAAAGAAAGAAATCCCGAACCTGGACAAGTAGTTCAAGACTATCAAGTGTGACCATGGAATGTTCCGCGCTCAGATTGCCCTGTATTTGTGAACTGAGTTGAAACTCGTTGGAACCAGACCCTTCAGCGTTCTTCTTCCAGATCGTCTGGTCCTTCTTCCATCTTAACTTGGGCGATTCATTCTGTCGTTCTACAAAATAAGAACAGAATCTTAGCGACAATAACAAATATTTTCGCAAGTATATATTACAATCCAGTATGGATTGTGTTATCAATTTCGTTCCTAACGCAAGACAACTTCGAAGGGAACAAAGAAACAGCGAAATTCCCTTTAAATCAATCAAGGTTAGGACTGATGAAACTTGGGAGTCACACGTTAAAAAGTCCCTACGATGAAGACCATTTTTATTGAAATAGTGTGTATGTTTTTATGGAAATGCACTCTTTCACAGTGAATGTTCAACAAATTTGTTCACTGGGTTGTTTGTTTAAACATCTGTAAGGTGAGAGGACAAGTTATTTTCGTTCGAAAATTACACAGATGCTTTTGGGAGGTTTATTTCACAAATTCCCCGAAACTAGCAAGAACCGAAAATACCTCCATTAAATTAAATCACGCAAGAGCCGCTTTCTTGCAGTGAGAGAGAAAACACAAGGAAGCAACACTTCCTCACCTTGCATAGATCGAACATCCATCTCCTTCCGTCGTCGCAGCATATCCCGTGCCGCGCTGGGATTCATTATGGCGTTCTCTAGCGACTTGAGTCGTTCCTTATTGTCGACGGAAGTTGAGGAGGTGGCGCCTTTGTTTGATTTACTTCCTTTTGCGATATTAACAGACTTCCTTTGAGCCTGGTATTCGAACAATTTGATACCCAGGTCAAGCACTTCCAGCAGTTGAATTAGTCTAAAACATATCGATACTCTTACAGTGAACTCTCTATAATTCGAACTGTTTCAGTGGGTCTCTTCAAGCTAAAACCTAGCAATATCACTCTCTATAACTCGAACTCTCCATAATTCGAACGATTTTGTCCTTCGAGGTTCGAGTTAAAGAGAGAGAGTCTACTGTATTAGTACAATGATAGACCACAATCTACCACAACCTCCTACATCAATACATGTGGTACGGCTTCCATTCACCACCATTGGGTCTATTGACTAAGAACTGCCAGAGATGGGTTTCTTCGATGAGGGTGATATTGAGAAAGAATGTTAAAAGGAGGCGTTACCTGCTGGGTGACATTTTGACGACCCACTGCTTCAAGGTGTGCTTGGAAAGGTTTTTCAACACCCACATGAAACACATCAGGAAGTTTCTGGTCGATTCCAGTGTCAGTCGAATCACTTTACTGGACACCTTCAGTATCGAATCAAACAAAAACACTATCAGTCATACAACATAGGGGAGGAGTCGAGCTCATAGAGATCTATCCGATAAATCTTCTATCAGCAGAGTGTAGACTTCATCACAGGTAGAATTCTTCGGCAATATCAACTATCTTATTCGATGCTTCTACGAATTCACTATAGAAATTTTCGCGCGTAGAAAAATCAAAAACTTAAATTCCGTGTTTTTTTTTCACATACATAAGTACGTTCCAAATTTAAAGTTAAAAATTTTCTTTAATGACCAAAAATTCCCTTAACGAGAAAATAACTAGAAATTAACTGAAAAGGCATTATAAATCTTCAAAAAAAAAAGCTTTACTAAACTTAAACTTTACTATCTGAAAGCTCCCTGATAAACCAAACCACCTACTTGACTTTGTAACTCAGGTCGTCCTGAATCCCTCTGTAACACGGTGGAAGTAGCGATAGCCATCGCGATATTTTCATTAATTAATTCGTCCTTTTCACTCTCGTAGCCATGAAGACGAGGTAAGACTTCCATTGCAATGGCCAATAGCGGCAAATATAACGCCGCAATCCGATTCTTACACTCAATTGAGTCATAACGGCTATCAGTGTCGTGGCCGGAGATGATGTCTTTGAGAACATCAACAGAAAGTGTCATGATATCAAAATCACTGAAGAAACAAAGTGTGGAATAAAAGAGAAACAGGAGGTTATCATAATGAATCAATCTATCACAGCTAGGATAGTAAAAAGGCATTTTCTTTTTTCTGGATGGTACTTCTTATGTGTATCACAAAACGCTTTATGCACGAAACACGTGTCCAAAAGAAGAGAATTAATCTTGCATAGCCAGAAAGAAAAAGGACATTTCCTTTCTATACAAAAACCTTTTTATCTATCAAACCTCTTTGTCTGTCTTGGCTAAGTAAAATTACTATCTGAAAGAAATCACATTGATGCAGGGTTTCTCTTTCGTTTTTATAAAATCTGATCAACATTCCTTACAAAACCAAACACCAAAAAAATGTACTTACTTTGAGTCAAAGCCATTCTTTAACTCGCAAAGCAGCAAACCGGATAGGTAGTGCTGCTCCCGGAAATGTCTTGACAATTCGATAACACCAGACGAGTCGTGACCCATCATGTAGGAGACTGAGGAGTGCGATGACGATATACTGTTCATGGACAAGGAAGGCGAAATGGCGGATGTTTCTGTTGTCGGAAGTGGGAACGGCAAGTTAAGCACAGCGTAATGCTCATGGCTGGACAGGATGTGTATAAATTCTATCTTCAAAAATATCAAATTCTTGTCCATGAAACCAGCAGCATTAGCAAACTGTGTAAAAGAATACAAGGTGTTACCACAAAACAATGATATTATACATGGATTTCAAACAAAGACTGTCTTCTAAGATAAGGGCTTAGAATGAAAAAAAAAACAAATGATGCACGCTGGATGATTAATTCAATAAGTAATTTTTCTTTGAAACTCTTAAGGAAATAAAAACCTAATAGTTATTACGATAAAGGGATTGACCGACTGACATGGAATCAACTGGAATCTGTGCAAAACAAATACTAACGGTTACTTCATTCTCCGAGGAATTGAGCTGTCCAATCATGTTTGTCACATACGAGCAAATGTTCAAAAGTACATCGACACAATCAAACAGATTTTTATGACACAAACCCACCTACCTCTTTCAAATATTGCTTAATGAGTGCTAAGACGTAGCCGCGATCCATAAGAGATAGCAAGTCGTTTATAAAAAAAGCAAGGCTCATATTGAGCATTCGGGATTGACGGAAATTCTAAGAGAAAAAAAACCTGTTATAAACAGTTGTTTTTGATGTTTGTTTTGAGCTGGTTGTACATGCAAAGCAAGGAAGAATCTTTTCAAAAATCTTGCGGCTTTCCTGGCCTGTCTTACCTTGTCTGTTTTTGTTATGACGTCAGCAGTGACTGCATTTACTAATGCTACAATATCATCTAAAAAGTGCTCATGAAATCTCTCTTTGCGAGAATAGAATAACTTGTCAGCTACGTCAAGATATTGAGCCATGCTTTTCGCCTACAGGTAAAACGTACAATATGGAAGACACAGAAAAAAAACCCGCTTGTAATCAATCCTTCAGTATGAAATAGTGAAGCATAGATAAAACGTTTTATGGTACTTGCACTATGTGTAGGTTTATTCAATGAAAATTCACACAGAATTTTTCATCAATTGAAAGATTAGACAGTTTATTACTCACCATAATATCGAAGTAGAACCAAGCATGTGTCATGGCTAACTCCTTGGATTGGTTTTGTGCAACAGCCCATTGCAATGCTATCTCTTCGTGTACAACTTTACTTCGGCCAAAGTGACTGCTTGAATGCGAAACACGAGATGAAGTCGAAGACTCTGCAACACTGCTCCTGTAATGAAGAACAAGCTTGATTTGTCTTGGCTGAACTGAAACATTGCAAGACCCTATACGGACCACCATGCATATGTTTGAAATATCTTAAAACTGTCTCATTGCACTTCCGTAGCACAAGACGTTAAGCAAAGCAAAAAGTCTTATTCTTAAGAAGAATAAATCTAGCCAATAATTTCTCATTTTAAGTATTCTGTTTTAGATTTTTTACATAGGCGTTATTGTATAGTGACGGTGGCATGAGGGTAAAGTGTTCGGTTGTAGTGCGCAAGGTCTCGGGTTCGAACCTGTCTCAAGAAGATTTTCTAACTCAACAAGTATTTTGTTACTAAGTAATAAGAAAAACATTGCTTGTATCAAGAACTTTTTTCTTAATCCAAGTACTGAAAGATTTATTGAGAAGTCTTGCTAAGAATATTTGGTTTGCTATACAGACAAGTAAACTTGTAAACTATTTAAGAATTTGCTGTGAGGGCATTATAAAAGGTTTAGAATATACAGTCAGTACTGAATAAAGACAGGAATTCGCGATCTTAAGCACCAACAAACCTATTTCCTGCCACGTTGTTATATTCATTAAGAACATCTTCCATCCAAGATGTTCCTACAACACTTGCGCTGTGTCCGTGGCCTTTCCCTTCGTTTAACGTTGGATTACTGTTACTGTGTTTCGATTGGTGCAGTAATGTATCTGCTGGATTGCGGTTCAAATCTGAAATACATAGAGACTTGACTGTTGTCTGAAAGTGGTACAGAACTAGATGTTCAACTGATTAAAAGCAGTTTCAGTGCATCAATGCAAGAAAATTTTAGCACAAGAAATGATTTTTTTTAATAATATTTCATGTATGGAATTGTTTTAGATAAAAAGATGTAAAGAAATACCTGCTCAATCCAAACATTGTTTGGCAACATTAATAAAGTTACATCAACACACATACTTGGAGAGGCAGTAGGAGATGCTATTGGTGTCCCAGAACCAGGTGTACTGAACATGTACGTAACATAGGAAGAGAGAAGGCTGTTGCGTCCATGTTTGTCTTGGGCAGCTTCGGGCAACTCATGAACTCGATGAATAATCTGAGTCAATGTTTCAAAAGCATTTTGGGATATATTTACTAAAAAAAGCAACATGTGAACAATGTCATTAAATGATGAAGTGAATTTCCAATCCACATGCCGTATTATATCAATATAAGACTTTCAAAATTGGTTATTATTGATGAACATTGTCCAATATTATGTACAAACAAAGAAGGAGGCAGTATTATGCTCAAATAAAAGTTACAACAAATTAGTCGAGAAATTGGCCATTCTATGCCATAATCAATTCATTCTAGTGAAATACATCGATTGCGTTATAGATTAAATAATTTTTTGATAATAATGAAATTTCCATTTTTGATTTATCTTTAAGTTTCTAAAAACTAACACAAAGATAACTAGAAACTTAGAAAATTTACAGCAGCCTTACCAACAGTTCCAGAAACAGTTGATGGACGAACCAACAACATGAATAACTTATCAAGTACCAAGTGTAAAAAACGAACGAGTGGCTCCAACTGGGCTTTCTCGAGGTCTTTCACATGTTTTCGAAGGTTCGTTTCCATATTTCCTTCAGGTATTTTCGTGTTTGCTGGTACACGGCCTTCAATTTGATGGCACAAGCGAAAGAAACGATACAGGTAGAGATCCTAATTGCAACAAGTTAACTAGTTAAAATTTCGGATGAGAAATTAATTTAACATACATAGACAATCACTAGTAGAAGTTAAAACTGTATTCTTCTGTAAAGTCCATTTTATAAGCTGTGTCGTGCCAAGCCGAACTTGGTCATTTGTGTGGACGGCGTGGCACGGCACAGCATAGCCTCGAATGGCTCCGCTCTACATTTGGTTTTAAACAGACGATTCGAGCCGTGCTAAGGCAAGCAGCATAGCCAGGTCAGCTGTGCATCATGGCTCAGTTCAGTAAGGCTGAATATTGGTTTTATAAGCAGTGCAGAGCCAAAATCAGAGAAAATTTAATGAGTTCGGCTCTGCACAGCACAGCTTCTAAAATAGACCTAACTGACCTGTGTATGAACAGATGACTCAGTGTGGACGAAACACGTAAAAACGCCTTTGTGTCCATCCACCCATTTCAAATTAGGAAGCTGCACCTATAAAGCAGCAAAGACATAATGCTAAAGTTATCCATTGCTTGATTGATAGTCTATCAGTTACAAACTTACGTCAGTAGATAACATGCTGTAACTCTGTGGTAGTTTATCAACAGCCACAGGCAAGCTGTACTCCCCTATATTCAAGCGTCCTTCCCGAATTGCAGGTATCCACTAAAGGGAAATAGAACACTATGTCAGAATGACAAAATACTATTGAAAATAGCCTGATTAAAATCTGCTTCAAATAATATGCACCGTGTAACCAACAGGTGTAGATTCCAGTGGGCCAGAGGTTTCCGCCTTGAAACTGACATGGTAAAACGTAAATAGAAGATGGTGATGCTCCCCAAGGTTCGGTGGTAATTTGATTTTAACCTCTTCGTAAAAGAATGGAGTTCTATGGAAATAATAGAAATATGCTAATCATGAGCATTTAGAGCTTAGACAACCTACAAGCCTCCATGAAATATATTGGAAAAACTTAATACATTGGTTGTAAAAGGGAAAATGTAAAAGGCCCCCGCAAGTTGATAAGACAGGTCCCCCCCTGTCCCCAAATTCAATGTTGTTTATGTTGAAAGTAAACAGAATGTTTCTGGGGTGAAGAAAAGCAGCTGTGGGCCTAGCAGCACTTCATACAACATTGAGACCAGGGGGAAGGGGGGGTTTTTCCAAATATTTTGTGGGGGATTGCAGACGCTGAAAGAAATCAAAGAATTCTGTTTCTACTTACTTGTTGTGGTAAATGATAGGAGTGTATAATTCTTTTACAAACTCGCTACTACTGGATCGTCCATATATGCACTGAAAAAGAGTTCAAAGTAATTATGACATAGAAAAACATTCAGGAAAAAAGTTATTTGAGGGGGCAGCAGATCGAATTGTTTCTTACTGGTAGAGCTTGATTCTGGTCTTCACCAGCCATGAATTGAATTTTGACCGTCAGGTTTCTTGCGGAACCGGTGCGATTGGTGAAATTTAAAGACTCTGGATACACATACAATGTGTTTCTGTAAAATAAATCAGGAAGACCGGCATTGAATGTTGTCTGACTTGACTTAGCAGAGAAAGTCAAATATCAATTAAGTGCATAGACAAAAACCTAATCTTTACAAAAACTTCACTGCAAAAGATGTTGTCAACCAAACAATACCTAACAACCTAGCAATGAACTAAACACAAAAATCATTATGACTTTAAATCATACTTGTATGTGATGTAGGGCACAAACACTTCTCTCGGTGCAAACTCCATGATCTCCTTCACAGGTGCTCCTTGCTTATCTGGATATGGGGCAATCTAAATATTTTAACAACATTTTGTTGAATGTTCTTATTTACAAGGACTCTACAATAGTTTGACATCAAAATTGCTGTACAGGCTACCTGTAATAACTCTGATGTTAAGCAATACTTCAGATTGTCTGGAGGAGGTGTGATGTCCAACTTTAGAAGTCCTAGGAACACAATGGAAATTTACAAGAAAAAATTCTAAAAAACAGGAAAGTAAAAAGACACCAAAGAGTGGATTCAATGTTTTGAAGTTTGGACTGACTTATAAACAATTAATATTAAACGTTCACTACTATTAGGCATAATATACTTGACATAGCTAATGTCCATTTAAGTAAATAACGCTTATTCCAATGTGTTTTGTGTTAGCTAAAACCCAGACTTACTTACTGAAATATAGAAATAGATCTTGGTAAAATTATTAGGAAATTTTTGCTTTTGTCATTTTGATTTAAACATTTAACAGGAAGGTTCCGATAGCAACTCAATTATTTCAAATAGTGATGGAAAACATACCTTGAATACATTTTAATTTCCTTAAAAGAGAATTTGGTCGCCGTAAGTCTGCAAGGAGTTTAAACAAATCCTCGTCGCTAAGTTTTTCTGACTCCTAAAACCATGAAGATAAGGAAACAGATCAATAACTTCTTCTAAGTACAGACTATGAATCTAGGTTTTGTCATGATAGTGGCCAAATTCTGAAAAATATAAAATCCTTATAGGTTTCACTCTACGTTCATCTATTTGAGTAATATATCCTTAGATTTCAGACCATGTTATTCCTTTGACATCTCTCTGTGATAACATTTCAAAGATATTGGATATTTTGATATATGATAATTGTCCTACAATTTTTATATATATATATATATATAAATATATGACCTTTCAAAACTGATGATGTGGGCAAGAAGGGTTGCAGATTGTCTGTACAGATATTACAAAATGTTAGTATAACATTATCACTGAGAATCACTGATAACTCTTAGCCCGTCAGACTTTCAGTGAAAAGAAATTGCATGACGATTCTAAAATATAGCTTTCAGTTCTTCTGCTTCGTGAGGGTACTTGCTCACTAGACTCGTCAGTGATACCCATGACGATTTGGTGTAGCAATACAGGGAGAGTGAACAATTTTACAAAGAATGTTTTAGTCATTATTCAATTCACAGTTCTTGACAGCTACCCATGTATGCACTAACAACAAGATACTTTATTAACCATAAAACCACTTCTCGCATTTATGTTTTCTTTCATTATACAAGAAAAGAACGCTTCTGAATACATGCAATCAAAAAATAAAATACTGATAAACCAATAGAGTAAACAAAATACAAGAAACCAGTTGCAGTTACCTGTTTGAAAAATGTGCTCACAGTAAGTGATATTGCACGGAAATTGGACAAATCTGCACTCGTTTCTTCTGCTTCTAACCTCGGTCGGTCATATTTCACTGAATTAGGGCGTCCTATGTCAGCACTATTTGATGTTCGACGAGATACAGGGTCACCTTGTCGTCTCATAGAAGATCGAGCTCCTGGTATATCCGGAGACTAGATAACAAACATAAAATGCTATTATGGGAATCTTGGACAACCTAAAGCAATGACTTACTGCTGAATATAATTTGAATACCCTTCTTCCTGCACTATCTTTGGGAGAAGGCTGTTCCCTTTCACTTGGGTTATTCGGCTCCGCAGCTGAAGCCCCAGTAATGACATCAACAAGGTGGATTGCAGTCCAAGCAAATGGCATACGGTGAGCACCATTCCTATTACAAAACTGCTCGGCATTCAAGCGGGCTTTCTCTCTGCTCTATATGTAACAACAAAATTACCTGAGACAGTGGTCTTATAAAACAGTACAAATCCTGCAGAGTCTAAACTATAATAATAAAGTACTTTTTGATTATCAGTGTCTTTCATATAAGGCTCGGCACATTCTGTTATGTCTCCTTGTTGCAAAACCTTTTCCAATTTCACCACTAGGCACACCTCATTAGATGGATACGTCACCGAGAATATGCAAGACTTTGCCAGTGTTGAAACGTCCGGTTTACCTTTCACATGCATTGCTATCATTTTACGATGCCAATCTTGATTCATATCAAAGTGGAAGTTTTCAGAAATCTTAAAGATATAAATAGAACAGTAATTATGAACAAAGAATGTGGGAGTTTCTATGTTTTTTAATGTAACAAAAAAAAATTGTGCATTCTAAAGTAATGTAAAAAGGAGCTACTTCAGCAAAAGTTAAGAGACCAATTCCACAATATCAGATAAAATTTCTGACAGACATTTCAGACAAACTTCAGGAAACACAACTCAAAACCTTTTTCTTTTGTTTACAGTCGTAAAGAGCCATTGTTGCGAAAATGGGTTCTACATCAAGGTCAAGCCTAAGAAGCAAACACAGATGTATCGCATCTGCAAAAAATATACATATATCCAATAATTGAATAAAACAGGGACACACTTTAACTCAGTGCAACGGACTAGAATTCGTTGTCCATTATGTTCTTGTGGTATGACGGCAGATGTCCTTGTTGTGTAAGTGTCACCCTAGAAGTTATAATAGTTAAGAACAGGTGTCAGGCATTATTATACAGAAGTAACACCATAATTGTCAGTATATCACTAACACAATAAGACATTGAGCCAAAACAATTCCTTGCAAGATTACTTTGTTCGTTGTACATCCTCAGAAATTATGTAAGCATTTTTTTTCTATTTTTCCTCTTTGCAGGCATACCAGAAACATTATCAACAGGGTTCGGATTAGAAACAAAAAGTCGATTCGCAAAAAAGTTTGAACAGCGACTTGCCTAAAAATATTTACGTTGAAAAAGAAGCACTGGAAATGAAATTGACTTTGCGTAAAATCGATCATTGAAGAGAGAAACTAAATGAACTGTTAGTTCAACCTTGTTCAAAGAAGGGCCTCTTTCGCTTTCGAAAATACGGAAGGAGCTTCTGAACATCTTATATTATTTGTTTAATTCACTTTCCCATTTGTTAACGGTTTTCAGCGAAGCAGAAAATTCTGACATGTTCTTTTTTAAAAAAACTACACTGAAAATTTATTCGTAAGTAAAATCTAAAGAACGTGGAGAGAAGTAGACTAATAAAAGGGTTTTCTCCTGCTGTGAGGATTTGCAAACAAAAGTATGTAAAATGTTTGCACCTGTTTTTAAATATGTGGAAATACTCTATGTGTGTATAAGATGCTGTTTGTTATGGATAAGTTTATTTAAACTGAAGTTTAATATAGGTTCGCAATTTTACTACATTTGCCAGTCACCTGATTCGCTAAAATTTCAATTGGATTCACAAATTGCGAATTGCGAAGTGCTAATTCGAACCCTGATCAATTTAGATTTCAAGTCCTTTGAGTTATGTTAATTGTCAGAGAGAAAAGCAACTATACCTCTGAATGTAAAAATATTGAAAATATTGTGGGCACGCGATTCTTATTTCTCAAAATTTCATTTTGATGGTCTAGATCTTCTGCAGCATTACTATCCAGTAATCCTTCCAAAAGTGGATCTGGTTGACAGGATTGCAGATCGAATATGCTGAAAGTGAGAACAGCTTCAGTTATAACATTTCCGTACAACAGAACAATAAAAAAATTTTTTAAGTTTACCGCTTATGTAAAATTAATTTTCCACAAAGTGATGAACAACTTGGGAAAGAAAGGAAAATGACAATATTATTATGCATGCAAATACTGGCAGTCATTTTGTCTTCAAAGTTTTAAGTCAGAAAAAAAAAGACAATTTCTTTCAAAAGTTTTAAAATTCTTAAGTAAAAAAATAAGTTTGTTGTATTCAATAAAACAATGGTCAGCATCAATTTAGAGACCATTATTTATTATTCAATACAGTGAACAAGGATGCGATAATCGAGAGAACAAGAGAATGTTCTGTGTCGGAGGAGAGTGTGCACGCTGGATTGGAAATGCTTACAAACTTATTCAGAAGTGAAATCAATCAGATATTACATCATGGTAATGTTGACACAAGCCCTATCACTAATGGTATTCATTTCAGGATTCACCAAATTCATCAAAACTCTGAGGCAGGAAAAGAACATTTTTACATTTTTAGACTACAAATGTTTTTCAAGATGGTTTAGTTTTCTACAGATATACCTTATTCAAATGAACTATTATGACACGCTAAACTATTGGAAACCTAAAATGACCTTCATTAGTTAATTCTAAACCTCCATCTTTATCACTCTCCCACATGGCTACAGCTTTTCAGATCAACAAGTTCTACTGAATAAACACCATTATCAGATGCTAATGTTATTCCTGCCTGTCATGTCAGTACTAGACTGTTTATACTCTATATTTATCATATGCAAAAAGGAGAGGCAAAAAATTGTGAACATGATTATAAGTTCAATAAATATCATAATCAAAGGAATTGCAAATTCAAGTGCACGTTTCATCTACCTTGAGGCCCAGCTCCCTCTTGGAGTCTCTGCCATCCCTTTCGAGAGAACTTGGTGCTTTTCATCTTCTTTGTCATTTTTCGATCGCTCATCTACTTCATACTCATGTTTATGAAGACTCTGTGCAAAACTCTCTGTTCTTTGTGCTTTCTGTTTTGAGCGTCCACCAAACCCTTTTAATTGATACCTTAAAATCAGCATATCATTGATTTTTTTACAAACCTTGGGGATACACATAACATAATACACTTAAATATGAACCGCAAGGCATACTTTCGATTGACGATTGACCAATCATCTGTATAGGATTTGATACAGTCTTTAACCAATGGCTCTGGGATCAAACTGAAAGAGATAAAACCAAACAATATCAAAACACATTGCAGATGGTAGGCAGATGAAGTGATTCAAAATGGCTGCACCCAGTCGGCAAATTTGTTGAAAAATCACTGTGAAGGAGTTCATTGTTACAGAAACATACACATTATTTCAATAAAAATGCTCTTCATTGCAGTGAATATTTGACGATTTTGCCCACTGGGTTAAAGCCTGCTATGGTTTCAACCCTACTGAACAAATTTGTTAAAGTTGATGACAAGTCGTAACATAATAATATAACTGTAAATACTTTAGAAAGCATAAAAAAGCAATCTGGTATTTCAATAATATTCTTTGTTTTTAAAATTTCATAAACTTTAAGTATAAGTACCTCCAGAAAATCGTAACATACAAACACGGTAAATACTTCAGACTTATTTCATCAGTTGCATTACCATTTTTAAATTATTCGACATAGAATCCATACACCGCAAAAAGTTGCTGAAATAAGGCCTTTTTAGTTATCAGGCGTTTAGGTTTCTGCTTCCCCACATTTTAATGTTTGAAGGAGTTTTACACGCTTTGAAACAGATAAAGAAGATGCTTTTCTTACATTAAACTATAATCTTTTAAGTACATTAATGTGTTTGATCTGTGTAAATATTATTTTAATACTTCAAGGATACCTACAAAAATTTCCTTTCTATAAAAACGTAAAGGAGCAATAAATATAAATGTGACGGTTTGAGGGAAAACCATAACAAGTGATATTACTGATAAATTAATCAGTAATTTATCAGAAATTTATCAGTAATAATCAGTAATTCTGACAAATAATCAGTAATTTGTTTGATTTATTAGTTAATTCGTTCGATTTATCAGTAATTCATTTGATTTATCAGTAATTCGTTCGATGAATCAGTAGTACTGATAAATAGTCAGTGATACTGATAAATTACTGACTATTTATCAGTATTTACCAATTATTTTATCAGTAATTACTGATTCATCGAACGAATTACTGACACATCGAACGAATTACTGACAAATCAAACAAATTACTGACAAATCAAACAAATTACTGATTAAATCTATTGTTTTCTAATCAACAATTTACTGATAAATTTATCAGAAATTATCGCTTGTTATGATTTTCCCTCAAACCGTCACAAATATCAGTATAAATCTGTCACCGATGTCTGGTCACTAGAGCAGCCTTCACAGGTGAGTGAACAAACTTTTAAACTTTATAATGCACTTCAAATCAAAAGCAACTTTACTAGTAGAAGAACAAGACAGCTATCATACATAGAAGAGAAATATTAGAAATTTTGAACATACTGTGCGGCCTCAGGAACAGGTGGTCCCAGTGTTCTATATGTCCTTGGAATATTCGTTACTTCGATGTCGTCATCAGGAAATTCTGACAAGACTGCTGTACAGTTATCTTCCTCTGCAAGAGGCTGATGCTGTAGAATAAATTCTTCAAAATCCAAAGGATCGACAATATCTTGGAAAGTCGCCTGTCAAATGAAAGTGAAATTTGTTACTTTCTTTTCGAACCAAAAAATAAACAAAAATAATATTTAAATAAATTTTTAAGCAGAAAATATCTGAAAAAAAAAGGTTAGTTTACGTTTCATGATGACGAAGAACATACAAGGAATGAGTTTACAAGAGATTTCTTTAGTGCTCTGCTTGAATTCGTTTTTTCCAGAAAAAAATGAAACAAGCTGGAAACAGTACAATAAAGCAGACAGGTATCGAAAAATGAAAATAACAAAACAACATAGATTATAAAATGTTTGATTGACTTTTTTCCTCATTATGTTATTGAGCTTTGGATGCTACTACACTTATATTTTGATTAGTACCGTAAAAACGATGTGTAAAATACCCTCCTAGTAGGAGGCTTACAACAAAAATTGGTAATCCACAAACTTAAATATTTGTTTGTAAATGACTTTGATAAAAATTTAATAAAATTGCAATTTGAACAGAAAGTAGATGCATTGTTACAATTTGACATGGATGAAAAAAAAAAACACTAACCAAAGTTACACTGTTGCTAATGTTATTTATTTCAGTGAGAGACAATCTTGAGATCTGGGATCTCCTGTCGCCAGGAATTGAAGCAGTTTGAGGAGACGATCTGAAATGCAAATAAAAATTGTAGAAAAATCATCTGAAAAAATTTCCATACAACTGAAACTGTAAATTACATAAGTTGAAAGTTGAAATTAAGCTGTCAAATTATTGAAAAATTGTCTGTTAAATGAAATAACCACTTCGCTAACTGCACGCATTATACTGAAACCTGGGGACTGCTTAACATAAAATCACTTTACAGTTTGCTCCATTCATGGTTTAGTCTCTTGTTTACATAAAACATGTTCAAGTTTCCACTATAACATATCCCCTGATGTCAGTTATGTTTCATTGTACACACTAAACTTTACATACAGCAAGAATTTAGGTATGAAAGCCAACATAAAAAATCATGACAATAGGGAATCCTCAAAAACATAGCAAGCAAAATCACCTTTGTATTCGCTGAGCAAAAGCACGCTCTCTTCCACTTTGCTGACTCATTGTGGCATATACATCATCTCAAATCATTTTTATTGGTAGTTTGACTGCAATGAGAAGGATCAATTTATTAGATACATTTGCAAATTCAAACAAATCAATGACACAAAGAGCTGCCGGCAACAAAATGTGTTATCTCTGGAACATGGCAAACTTCACAACAACGTTGTTTTTTTTCTAACCTTTCTGACCATAGTTTAGGCAGGAATATGAGCAGGGTCTAATCTAGGCTGAAAGAGCGTTCGTTGATTGTTGATGTTTTTTTTTTGAAAATTTATTTCACTTTAAAAACTTCAAAAATCAATCTTGTAGTATAGGGGGATGGGGTGGGTAGAGGGTGGTCAGAGGTTTAAACCACCAAAATAAAGTTCAAGTTGCCCTTTAATCATAATGTGCCGTTTTCCCTTCTGCCGGACATTGCCCTTCCATTCTAGATTAGACCCCGATGAGGGTAGGACACATGACTTTGGTATATATATATATATATATATATATATATATATATATATATATATATAAAGAATTGGGGGTGATATCATTAAAACTAATGAACAACTGACGTTGCTTGGTAGTTCGGAAAAGAGGTCCCGGGACGATTATTTTTTTTCATGAAAATTTCCACCAAATTATTTTTCGTATCATCAGAATAGTCTTCAAGCAAAACGATCAAATTCTTCTGAAATTAACGACGAAAAACATCAAATTTTCACCGCTCGCATTGGTCGTCCCTCTACATCGTATTTAAGAGTCTAGCCTGGACATTTTTGGTATATACATATGTCAATAGAGGCTGAATGTAAAGAAAATTATAATATGTTTGAAAGAAATTCTGTCCTTCATCGCTAATTTTAGTATATATATACATTTCACAGAATACATTGATTCATACAAATACTATTCTATACAAATACCCAAATAAATTATTTCAAGTGACTGTTCTATAAAATTACAAGTATATTCTATTATAAATATTATTTTTTTATTATTATTATTTTTGTTATATCTATTCAGACTTTCAGATCTCATTGGCTAAGGTCGTATATGTAGTGCGATGCTATCACTAGATAGCGACGTCCTGTTAGGGTTGTTTTTTTATTGTTCTTGGACCACGTAAGCACAATAAACACGATCTCATCAGCGCAAGCGATAGCTTTATCCGCACCCATGATATGGTAAACGAGAGTTGTTTGTTTTTCTTTTTGGCAATCATTTTGCATAATTGACTGATAAATATGATCTGGTATTGAATATGATCTGGTATTGAATATTCTTGATGAAGACGCAAATGCTGATGTTGTATATCTAGACTTTTCTAAAGCCTTTGATAAAGTCGATCATGGAATTGCACTTCAAAAGATAAAACGGCTGGGAATAACTGGGAAAATCCTCCAATGGCTAAAATCCTTTCTAACTGGGAGAAAACAAACTGTGTTGGTTAATGGTGTAAAATCAGAACCACAGAATGTTGTGTCAGGAGTTCCCCAAGGAAGTGTTTTGTGCCCTTATTCCTGATTTTGATTGGTGACATCGACAAGGATGTCTCACATAGTTTGGTCAAGTCTTTTGCTGATGACACAAGAGCAACCAAACAGGTTAAAACATATGAAGATGTAGCATTACTCCAAGAAGATTTGGAACAAATTTACACTTGGACAGATGAAAATAATATGAAACTGAATGATGTAAAATTTGAGCTCTTGCGCTATGGACCAAACAAGCTCATTAAAGAACAAACAAACTAAACTTCGCCATCAGGCATACTGATTGAAAGTAAAGATGTAGTCAAGGACCTAGGAATCCTTATGTCTAACGATTGCACTTAAAGAACAAATAACAACCATGATTGAAAAGCTGAAAATCTAACTTCTTGGATTTTATGCACATTTTCATCACGTTCTTTCAAATGTATGATTACCCTGTATAAATCATTGGTCATACCAATTCTAGAATAATGCTCCGTTCTATGGAGACCAATTGCAGTTGGTCTCATTCAGAGACTTGAAGATATTTAAAAATCGTTCTTAAAAAGAATCAATGGCACTTCAAGTAACTAATGGGAGTATCTCAAACAAACAAAAATTTATTCACTTCAAAGGCGAAGGGAAAGAAATCGCATCATTTATATTTGGAAGGTCCTCAAAAATATGGTACCAAATATAAACAACAATATAAAGACCACTGAAAACCCCGGCTGGGTCAGATGTGTACATTATCTATCTCAAAGAACCAAACATCAAGACTCAGAGATAGTACCCTTGCTGTGCAAGGTGCAAAACTTTTTAATGCCATGCCAAAGAGCATCAGAAATTTGAAAAATATTCAATTGAACAATTCAAAAATGCCCTCTACGCACACTTCAAGTTCAAATTCATGGTTACACTGGGTGCAGGAGAGCTATTTCTAACTCCATCTTACATATGAAAAACATCTGCTGAGATTCTAAAATACATATACATGAGAATATAGCAGCAGACAGAGGGGTGATTCACAAAGAATCTTACCTGAACAAGACGTTCGAATACTCACACAAGTAACACAAGTAAATAAGGTGCATTCACTACCATGTTCGATGTTGAGAACACGCTCACAATATGCCTTTTTCTTTTCTCTCTCGTTTTGCTGGTAACACTTCTCCACACTTCGGGGTGAGTACCTAGAGGCACTTGGGTCAAACACCTTTACGTCAAAAAATGCCTTTTTGCCTCTCACCCAAAAGTCTCTTGCACTGACATCCAGTCTTGCATCATCGCCAGTTTTTGCAATTCTCGCTTCGATATCATCTCCATTCAGCAAGGCCAGTGAAGGTTCCATTGTTACATCTTTACATACATACCTCTGATAATAGAGAGGCACAGAAGTCGTGTACATCATTGTGGCAGATGGTTACAAATCCTCCCTTTTTGCAGCTCATACCCTTCATACCCTCTCATACTCTTCACCACTAATTCTGTTTTTTTCCCTTATTCCTTTATTGATAATATCTATATCCTAATATATATGCGGATGTGTGTCACACTTTTATTTTAGAGAGCGATATATTTAAGTAAATTTTACGGTCAAGTTCTTTTTATGTGCGCATAAAACCACGTAGAGGCGAGAGACACTTTCTTCACAATTATTCCAAAAGCACGTGGCATTTGATGTCAGTTTTTTATGATCACGAGGAATCATTGCATTGCATCCCCAATCGAACGCGACGTTTTTGGGGAAATATCTCGAGAACCAATAGGAATAACTGACGTTTAATGGGGTCCGCGACATGGATGATGGGGTGACACAACATTTGGGCCTAAATTTCATTTGGTACTGCCGCTATGACGTCATCAAAATCTTTGATCGATGATATCTCCGCAATGGTTGATCGTAGCGAAACGATCCCATACATTTTTTTGATCAGTTTTTTGAGCTCTACAAGATGAGCATACTTTCCAGTCGCAGTTGTGTGATTTAATTTTTCGTCACGGGGTATATACGTACACACTCGAATGGTGGATTTGACCTAATGTTTTCGAAGTTAAGTTCGGTAAAAAGTTTTTACCAGGGTTACTAGTTGTGTTTATAAAAACACGAAAAAAAACAAATGTTTTACATCGCTATAAGTTACATGTTCACAAAAACTTCATGAAAATTCGTCATATCTCATAGGAGATTTAATGACTTACCAAAGAAATTTTAATAAGCGTGCTCTTTCCCCATGATGATAGATCTCAAAAATTTTGTTTGATATACAATTAAATTTCAATGTTAATTTCATTTCGCATTAACGAGGGTCACACATGTGTGAACATCGTAAATATATATCTTTTGTTTTACTATATAACATTTGCTGATCTTTTACGGTCGAACATATACCGCAGATGAGAAAAGGTGGTCTGTTAATATTGTAATAATTACACTTTAAAAACATTGCAAAATATAAAGTCATTTGGCACTTCTCATCATAAGCTGATCGAAGTCACCCCATATCGTCGATATTGTCATTTTCTTGGAAAGATCAGGTTATTTCTCTGGAATTACAAGATTAGATACCGTAACACGGGGTGACTTGAAACAAAATTTGCCGTTATTTTGCAAACTTTTGTTTATAACTTTTTATCTAAGAACTCAATTGTTAACAAACTTTGAAAAAAGTGTCATCCATCTTTTGTCTTTTAGATTATCAAATTACAAATAAATTGATGAATACCATCTCAAGTTAGAACTTCTCAAAGTACACCACTCAAAATTTATCGTGTGGGGGTGACTTGAAACAGTGCCATTTCCACAAAAATATTGGTTTATGGAGCGCCTAAGCAGAAAACGCGTATATAACGATTACTTTCGTAGAATACATAAATTAATTTAAATTGATTCATTTTTCTCAAATGTTGAAGAGTGTTGTGAAACATAGCAACTGTTAATTCTCTAAAGTCATTAAGCAAATTAGTAATGATACTCGTGTAAGCATGAATATCTAATTTAAAGTTAAAGCTAACTTTACACAGTCGTTTTTTTTCACTACTAAAATTATACGTGACCGTTTATGGGAAAAGGATAACAAGCGAAAAAGTGATTCTTTAAAATCGATTTTTCGCTGCAAAAAAGCGATTCATTAGAAGCGAAAAAGTGATTCAAGTGAAGCGAAAAAGTGATTCAAGTGAAGCGAAAAAGTGATTCAAGTGAAGCGAAAAAGTGATTCATGTGAAGTGGAAAAGCGATTCATGTGAAGCGGAAAAGCGATTCTGTGAAGTGGAAAAGCGATTAAGTGCTTCAAATCGCTTTTTCGCTTGTTATCCTTTTCCCATAAACCGTCACAATTAATGTAAACAAAAACTTAAAATCGTTGCTATCGCCGTAATAAGATTGTTTACATCGTAGATTCCATGTTTCATGTATGTGACCATCCAAGGGATTTTGATGTCAAACGATATAAATAAAAAAAGTAATGGTATTTTCTTAGAATATGAAAAGTAGGATTCACCTACTCACTACGTTTCGTTCATTCAACGTCTGTGTATGTTTATATTTTTCATATTCCCATGCGCCAGTTTTCGAAGTGGAAAGATAACCGGGAGTATTATATCTAATTGCTATTTTGCCAAATAAAAATAAAAAGTTCATGAAAAACATTTTTTTCATTGATAAAGATGTCTACACTCTCAAAAGATGTTGTTGTTATCGCGACTTCAGCATTATTTTGAAAACTCAATGTGACGGATGTATAATTACAGGTAGCACGCGTTAGTGTTTAATACTGAACTGATTACCTGGTTCTTATTCAGTTAGAGATTAAGGAAACAACAGTTTGTTCTCAAGTTGCTACAAATAGAAACCGTCTGCTATAATTCTTTTGTGTTTAAGTTGTTCTACCGCTTTTATGTGAAATGAACGTGGTTCACATTCACTTTAAGAAAAAAGACAAAAAATGTTTGTTTTAAAGCTATTGCCAATAGGAACCGTCCCTTATGATTCTTTTTTGAGTTGTTCGATCGTTATTTTGGTATATTCCTTGGGGGGAATGTTTATCAGAACTTTAATCAACACTTGAGTGAGTGATATAGAATCAAAAAAGCGATTCATTAGAATCGGAAAAGCGATTCATGTGAAGCGGAAAAGCGATTCATGTGAAGCGGAAAAGTGATTCATGTGAAGCGAAAAAGCGATTCATGTGAAGCGAAAAAGCGATTCATGTGAAGCAGAAAAGCGATTCTGTGAAGTAGAAAAGCGATTAAGTGCTTCAAATCACTTTTTCGCTTGTTATCCTTTTCCCATAAACCGTCACATACGTTTTAAAAAAACAAATTTAAACCATTGCCCAAATGTTCGTGTTTCGAACCAACCATTCATTGAATATGAATACATGGCATCTTAAAAACAAAACAAATTTGTGTTCCAGGACATGTAGTATTTATGTAGTATAAAATTTTAGTCAATTCGAAAAATTAATAAAATCATCTCGATTTAAAATATGCCTCACCGGTAGGTCCACCTTTAACCCAATTTTCGTACAAGTTTTTGGCCTTATAAACGATCATAGGTGGAAGATACCGCCCTGTGGCGTCCCCACAAAACATTATTGAAAATGCCTGTTTTGAATGCTCGCAGACCTTTTCCACTCGACGCATTCCCCTGGCTACGACAACCTGAAAAACATTGGTTAACATTTTTCTTAACAATATTTCTTGTGTCAGTTGTTAAGTGTCTATATAGTTTCATTATGAAAGACTATCATACTTTCTTATTTCTGGGATCATCCGAAAAGTTGGTTTCATCAAAATTAAAAATATTGGTGGCAGGTACACCTAAAATTAAACGATATCATCGTGATTGTCCGGTGATTGCTATCTCACTTGATGAATTCATTTTAATGATAAAGACAAATGATCCAATTGATTACCATCTATTTCCTTTTTTAGATTATCAAAATAATCTTTTAGCATCTCCTCGTTCACAGCTGCACGGGAAGGCTTAAGCTTATCGGCCTGCCGAAGTGTCAAACCTTTTCTCTTTACAAATGAATTTGCCCAATCTTCTGAAGGCAAATTGTTTGGGAATTTCTAGACGATTGAAACTTGATTAGATCAACATAAGTAGATGTGCTATTTGCCATGTGTGTGCCATGGCAGTGTATTTATACCGAAATTCAAACCTTTTTTAATTTTTTGATTTTTTATCCTCTGGGAGATACCTTCCAGCTTTATTCACCCCCTTACGAAAGCAAAAGCATCTCTTTCTTTAAGTTGCTTCTATTGAAAGTGATATCACAGATATGATGTGTCCATAGCCTTGAACGGGGGAATGTTGTTAGAGTAACGAGTACTACTTGCTTGTAAAACAAGTCTACCGTGGTTGATTGCTATTGTTTTATGATGTCCCATAATTTCAATTATGATAATTGTGTGTAAAATGAGTTATATCACCGTAAACACTCCATCTGTTGAACTTTAGCACACATTGATTATTCCATTGCGTCACATTTGACACGCATATTTATGCATTAAACGGAAAGACAAAGTCAATCGAGTGAAAAAAAACGAAACATTTCAAACACCTATATCTCTTTCAATTTTAAAGATATTTTGATGAAATTCTGGAATTACTTCCGTTGGCCTCTCTATTTTACTTATATATGCAAAAAATTAGATTGATCGACAGGCTATATCAATCATATCAGCTGTTATTGCAGAGGTTGTTATTTTCGGAGCTTTTTTCATCTTCAACTTCCGAAGAACTTCCTTGATTGAATTATTTTTCCTTCCTATTATTGCGCTGAATAATTTTCGAACAGAATCCGAAAAAATTCCGGAATTTCATTTACTATTCCATGAGAAATTGCATTTTTTCGACGCTGTTTCAAGTCACCCCGGGTGTTTCAAGTCACCCCGTGTTACGGTAATGTAAAATTTTGCACTGAAATAGAAGAAATATGTAATGATTCCAAAGTTTCAGAAGTATTTATGGTTTATTGTATCGGAAGTTATTTTTAAAATAGTGGCAAAATCTCAAAACGATTTTTGTATGTAAATAAAATTTGGCTTTGTATTTACGAGGGTCACACATGTGTGACCATTGTAAATATCTTTTGATCTACTAATATTCATTAATCACATTTATCACAGATGAGAAAAATGGTGTTGGTGGTCGTCTGTTGGTGTTGATATATTGCAATAATAAATAACAGCGTATTAATAACACAAAGTTGATGATTGAATGCACCCTAATCGATTGTTTTTTTAAAGATCAAATTATTGTTCTGGAACTACAAGATTAGGGAATGTGAAATTTTGTATTGAAATAGAAAAATATGTGTATAAGGTAAAGAAGGAAGGAGGAGCAGAGGGAGAGGGGAGAGAGACGTAATGGTTTATCTTAGTGCATGAAAAAACAATCCCAGGGTATTTCCATAATCACGGCATAAATCTACTTCTTTCTGTCCCATTAGAAGCTATGAGAGGGAAACGTCAGGAACAAAAATTTATATTCTCAAGTTTAAAAGTAAACACAAGCGAGGAAAACAATTTTTGTGGCCATTTTTAATATGTTGCAGTATTCGTTCTGCAAAATGTTTCTACGGTTTTTGAAAGTGGCCAGTCGTACTAAAACATTCAATCAAAGATGATTGAGAGAAAAACTATTTGCAAGTGAGATTGGTTGTAAATAAAAATAAAAAACATTTTGCAGCATCTATTTTCTTCTCATCTTCTCATCTCGAAGTAATCAAAATTATTATTGACAAAACATCAAGAATTCTTTTATCACTTTAGACATAATTAAGCAAGCTGAATAATACTATGCATTTAAGTAAGTATCGAATTTTGTTATCGTGTTTGGAGTTATATACTAATTCAGCCAATTCATCTTCACCAACCTATAAAATACCTATCCAGAGGCAGAGCGACAGAGGAGGCTTTATATATCCTTCTTTTTATTGTGACTTGTACAACCATAAGTAGCACAGCTTACAGGCATGATGATGATGTAGTTTTTTTAAAAAATAAATGGAAAAGTGTGGGAATTGTGTTGAAATGATAATTGCTGTTGGTCACTAAAAACTGCAATGTTAGAAAATGTTTTCACCACCACAGGAGTTCTGTTCCTTTTCTTTGTTTGTGTGCGCGCTGTCACAACAAAAATGGTGCGAAATTAACTGAATCTTAGAATCGTTTTCTTTTTATTATAGTGATAGTAACCCAGTATATATAGATGAGTTTCTTAGTGACGTAATGTTTATAAACACCAGTGTTCTTTGCTCGATAATTACGGTATATTGCAACATAGAATATCATTAATCAAGTCATTTTCCTGTGAGTATGCGCACGCAGCCTCGCAGGAAATAAAAGTCTCTTTATACACTTCAAAATGTTGTCACTTTATTTGGTTCTCTGGAGTCCCCTTAAAGACAATCGACATTAGAAAGTTTCAATACACATTAGCACTTCCTATCTATTTTCATACATTGTATTTGATTTTTAGTATGTACAAGGTATAAAAGTGTAATTAACATTGGAAACTCGTCTATATATGTAGTGATAATAATAGGAGAAATAGTATTATATATAGCAATTCGCGTAAAAGTTTTTTACGGGTTCTAATTTCTAAAACGATGTGCGGAAATCCTGTGTGGAAAATAGATGGCAAAAAATTAAACGCTGGAATCGTAAGTGGAAAGTGTGCCCATGTTATAGAGCTGGAAAAACTGATTAAAAAAATGTACAGTATGACCAACCGTTGCAGAGGTATCATCAATCAAAGGTTTTGATGACGTCATAGCTGCAGTACCAAATAAAATTTAGGCCCAAATTTTGTGTTACCCCATCATCCGTATCGCAGACCCCAAAAAACGTCAGTTATCCCTATTGGTTCTAGAGATATTTTCCCAAAGAATGTCGCATTCGATTGGGGATGCAATGCAATAGTTCCCCCATGGTAGATTAAAAAACCGACATGCCACGTGATCGTAAAAAAAGTGTCTCTCGCCTCTATGTGGTTTCACGCACAAACTAAGAAGAAGTTGACCGTAAAGTAAAACTAAATATATCACTAAAATAAAAGTGCGATGCACTTACGCGATATTATAATAAGATTATTTTATTCGCCAATTACGCAATAAGAAACATAAGGCTCAGAATGCCTCAAACCTAAGAAACATCTAAGAAACATGCTGAGGCTGAGAATTAGGAAATGATATTTTTTCAAATTGGCGTTTTTCTAAAAAATGATACTTTCAATCAAAACAAGAGTTTTTCTTTGAATGTAAACAAGTAAATGATACACTGATGATAAAAAAACAGTAAAACATAAGACTCACTCTAAAGATCATCAGAAAATTTGTTTTAAACAAGGACAATTTAAGAAACATGAAGCTTATTTATGTCAAAAGTTAAGAAACATGTAAGAAACATTCAAGGCTCAGATTGGAAAATCCTTAAGAAACATTGAGGCTGCTTAGCAAAACTAGTTTCTTATAAAAAAGAAAAACATGTAATCCATATTGCACAGTCTATTAAACTAAAACCAAAACTTTACCATAACTAAACTTAAACACGAACAGTCAACTGTACCCTTGAGACGCACATTTTGCATGCATATAATCTCTGAACATTGCAATGTGATTATGTATTATGATTTAAGGCTATATCTAATAGAATTCATGCAGTTCTCAATTTGCACATTTATTGTGTTTTTTAGCCATTCTCTATTACTTTCCGCATCCTGCCCGTATCATCTGAAACTAGACTCTTTAATTAGAAGGGAGCGTTAATTAGAGGGGAGCGTTAAAAAGAAGTGCGTTTATTACAGGATTTTCGGCAATCTTGCTTTATAAAATCTATCTTAAATATTGTTTTACTTGCCCATTTAAATACAACCGATTGAATGATTGTATCATTCGAAATAATTATTGTTTTAAATTGAAAGTTGCTTTACTTTCCTACTTCCCTATTTTATGAATACTTTCTCTTTACATAATTAATAGTTAATGATGACAAAGTTCATAAGAAGATCTGGAAAATGAATTTTTTCAAGTCGAAAATGAAAATAATTAATTTAAAATGAACTTACCACTCTTCGTCTGGATCGACCTGAATTTTTCTCATCTTTTTAAAAAAACACAGGTAATCCTAAGTTACAAATGAAATCAGATTGGTAATTGCTATTTTCACAATTTTTACAATACATTTGTCAATCTTGTATTCCGTTGGTAAATTTGTTAATGCACTTTTTAGTTATATGGCTGAATGAAACACATTTTTGTCTTAAAGATTTGGTTGAGTGGTCCTATATATGTTGAGGTGGTCATTTTGGTAGTAATGCAAGATGTTTTAGTAAAAGACACGACCTACTTTGATATAGATTTTGATTTATTATTTCAGTTTGCATGTGAATCAGCCAGCTGTAAATATTTGAAAGTCATATTGACAACAGTGTAGTTTCAGAGACATGATGTTTGCCATTTCCTCTACAAATAGTTTCTAAGATCAGACCTCGTCATTGATATTTTGTTAGCACATAACCATTGCAATTAATCTTCTGAGACTTATCCGAACAGATTTCTTAATAGCCTAAGTTAGTTATCCAAGGTTGTCTTCTGTTTTTGAGTTGCTTTTTTCGTACACATTTTTGGGTGCACATTGTTCCATAAGAGCAGAGAGTTGTTGTAAAAAACAAGTCAGTGAAAGTGTTAGGGTCTTTTCCATCAAATTGTATAACCGATTATGTATGTCCTATGTGATATTTTTTGTATTGTTATTTCTCATTTTCAGAATGACAAAATCAGATTTGGTCATACTTCTAGAAGGATCGTTAAACTTTCGAAGGGATCCATCGTCAGCAAATAGACACATTCCAAATCATTGGACTGACCTCTTCGGTTTCGCATAGATCTGTTGACGACACAGTTTTTAGTTATTCTTATACAAGACACTACGTTATATTTACTGGAGTTTATTTGTGATGGAGTTGCCATCACCCAACGAAAAGCTAGATCTCATTGATGTTTGCATTGGTGATTCTTTGGATTCAGGAGACTCTGCCTTTACAAGTAGTACTGTATCACCATGCTCTGAATCACCTATGATGCCTCGTTATGGAACAGTAAAGGTCTCGAAACACAGGTGGTTTGTGTTGCTGAGTTACTGTCTACTGACAACATCGGCTGGTTCAGCTTGGCTGTGTTTCCCTGCCGTATCTAATATCCTCCAGCAATACTATGACATAGGGATCTTAGCTGTTAATTTTTTATCAATTGTTTTTGGTATAGCTATTGTTTTGCTTTCCATCCCATTTGCTGCTCTGTTGGACACGTGGGGCTTGAGCGTAATACTTAAATTATCCGCTTTCATCAACGCTGTTGGAGCGGCTATACGATATTTTGGATACAGACAAGATGGAGGTTACTGGTATCTGCTTACTGGTAACATATGTACCTCGGTATCTGTGGCCGGCTTTCTCTTCCTGCCTGGTAAAATTGCTTTAACGTGGTTTAGCGTAAAGGAGGTTGGGAAGGCCACTTCCATCTGCATTGCATTTGATGCATTAGGTACTGGACTAGGGTTTCTGCACGCCACCCTTATGATTAGGAATCGTGCGGACAGTTCCCTGTTAGCTAAAGATATTCGAAGTTTTCTACTGTCGCAGCTTATACCAGCCGTTGTGGTCTTTGTTTTTACATTGATCTTCGTGAAACGTCAACCGAAATATCCACCAAACACGGTCGGATTTCGGATTCAAACCCAAGAAGATGAGTGCGGACAGCTATGGAGCAGTGAAAAGCATGGTGGCGGCGACGAGGAAGCAAATGCGGCATTGCAGCAGAACCGAAAAGATACTCTTAAACATTCGATATTCGAATTGTTGAAAAACGTACAATTTCACCTCATTATACTGCTTCAAGGTATCGCCGCGTCTCTGGAAGGGATTTACGAAATCCTTTTGAATGAGATGTTAATCGACCTGTATCCTGGTAGGGAACGAAGTATCGGTCTGATAGGTTTCCTTGCCGTTATTCTAGGCTTCATCAGTAACATCGTTGTTGGAGCCGTCATCGACAAGACGCCGTCATTCCGGGCGATATCTTTTATTGTGTTTTTGATAACTAGCATATGTTGCGCTGCCTGGTGTGTTCTCATGCAGTTTGTTCGAAATTTCATCGCCAAGTCGGTGGTATTCTGCATCCTGATGGCGACAAACACTTCATACTACACTATTGCATTTGCTCATAGCGCAAACGTTGCTGTAGCGACGATCTCGCCGGCTGCTACAGGAGTGTTGCTTGTACTATCATCACAGGTGTACGATACATTCACCTCATTCGTTGCTACTGAGGTATTTAACGCCTATGGGGCGTTGGTCGTGAACATTGTGGCGGTGTTGTTGTCCGCCCTCGCCACCGTCCTATCGCTTCTGATCAAAAATCAAACGCCTTCGTTCAGAACTTAAAGGGAATATTTTTAGTGGATTTTTAAAACTTGATTCGCGTTTAGTGTTACAGTCGGCTCTCGAAAAATCGATTTCTCGAACTCTTCAATAACTCGAACTTTTTGTCGGTCCTTTGACATAATAACTCGTGTAGTTTCTACCAATTTCAATTCCCAGAATCTCGAACGAATTTCCCTGTCAGCCGAGAGTTCGAATTTTCGACAGTCGAGTGTATTTTAGTTTGAGCATGGTATACGTGTCATAGCATGATATAACTCTTATTTATTTTTGCACGTGGTTTTTGAGATGAACGATTGGTGGAATGGCGGTCCCTTTAGTTTCTGTGGTTTACAGCAATGAATTATGTTCTTACGTTTAGTTTTTCTATCTTATTTTTTGTGACGTAAAACTATGATTTTCTGAAATATATACTGATCTTCTGATATTTTTTTTCCTTTCTTGTGGCAAAATTCATTGGAACCTCAGAAATGTAAAATGCGAATTCATTGTAGTTCAAAAACATCGGAAATCGCCTCCCAGCGGGCAAGTTCGTTGAAAAAAAAACTGCGAAGGAGTACATTTCTATAGAAATATACACGCTACTTCAATAAAAATGTTCTTCATCGCAGTGGTTTTTTGACGACTTTGCCCATTGGGTTTAGTTCTTTCCCTTCTGAATTTTCACGAACCGTGGTTACACAAAAGAATGCGTGGGAAGTTTGAAACATCACTTTTCTGTTTTGATAATGATGTTCTTGTCATGTGAAAATAGGTTATAAAAAGATTTTAAAAGAAAGATTGTGGTCATGGGAGAATCTGTGTGAGAAAAATGAACATTTAACCGCAGTGTTTTCGAAAATAGAAAAATTAAACGGGAATTAACATAGGATAAAAACAGGGTAATATGGTGAATGTTTCTTAACCGTGAGGGGCGCTGGTAAGAGGCGTTGATAAAACATAAGATATGAAGAGATACACCGGTGGTGGTGGATATAGAACTTGACATACTGTCAACAAGAACAGCTTCTTAACTAGCCCATAATAATACACTGTGACAACTATTCACTAAGACAGCAATCCACGATGTACCCCCTTCTTCAATCCATCATGAATCACTTGATTCGTCTAAATAAGTTAGTTTAAATAAATTGCAAGTACTCACTTAGAAATACATTAAGAACCAAAAATTTCGGCGGGACAAAATTTCTGCGAAAAGTGTCACCGAAAATTTGTCGGCCGAAATTAGGGGCTTCGCCGAAAATCTTTCACGCCGAAATTTGTGGATTTTATCCTTTTTTTATTTTTGGAGTTTTAAGCTGTATGAGGGTCGATAAAATGCTTCTTTCGGTCGATTTATTCCTTTCAGCAATCAATATTACTTTTAAACCTAATATCATGTAACTGTTATTTGCATTGTTGAGAGTGGATTAGTGTCGTTGTGACACGTCCTGAAGTCTTCAAGCCAAGTGGCTTTTTGCTTTTCACAGTACACTGTTTTTGTTGGGTTTCTTTTTTTTTTCTTTTTTTTTTTTTTTTTTGCTTTTTTATAAGAATTATGTAAATCGGTCCAAGCCTTATTTTCGTATTTTCTTTAACCAAATAAAATCAAGTTCAATCTTTGATTACATATTGTGTGAGGCTGAGGGTGATTTTTAAAATATTCTTAAATTTTTGACGAATTTGAGGCTCGTGATTTGTATAAAGTGGAACCTCTAATAGCGACCACTTTGGGGGATCCAGCTCAGTGGCCGTCGCATTAGAGGTGACCGATGTATGGAGGTTTTATATGAATATATTTTTTTTTGTCAGGATGGGAGGGGCATAAAGAATGATTCATGATCAAAATAAACACAACATTATTGAGCCTAAGTGCTTCAAGTCGTAGTGTGACAAGATTCAAAGCACTTAGCTACTAAGTCAGCATCACCTAATGTTTCACAAAAGTTGTTCAAATCATCTACAATCGACAAGGCTGCTTGACTTGACTTTATTTTAGTAAATAATTATTGTAAATAAATAAATTATTGTAAAGTAACAATTTTTTTTATTTTTTCCGTTCATTTGCTTGCATAAAGTTTTTTTTTGACCGTTAACAGAGGTAAAATTAGACATTGGGACAATAGCAAGTGGCCATTTGGCCGTTGATTGGAGGTGACCGATGTATGGAGGTTTTTTTATAAGAGTTTGACAATAAATTTGGCAGGGACTTTTTTTTCTGGCCGCTTACCAGGAGACCATTAATAGAGGTTCCACTTTAGAAAAACGATGTAAATAAACAAGAACAGGCAACCTCGAACCCAGGTTGTGGTAGAGAAATAAGGTAGTTTAAGTGAACAAGTAAAAGCAGTTATCAATAACATGGGGCATTATTTTCGCACGAAAAGTTTGTTTATTTACCTTATCGGCCCTTTTTACGCCGGCCCTAATTTAACGCCGGCCCTTTTTACGCCGGCCCTTATTCCGCCACTCCAAGATTTTGCCTTAACGCCACTTAGGGCCGTTATTTACGCCTCAAAAGTAAAAAAGAAAAAAAAAATTTTTTAAGCACTATTTTTCACTTTTTCTGTTCAAATTTTAACTTATACTACAAATGTCTTCTAATATATATCATCTAATACATCGTAAGACTTAATCTATTACAGTTATTTCGTCCTCTTTTTCATTAATGCTTTCATTATTTTCTCTAATTCCTTCATCGTCATCTGATTCTACCTCTATTTCTGCTTCAACTTCCCCTTCATCTGACTCTTCATTGTCTCCAAAGAGTTCTTTCACATCTAAAGTTTGTTTCATTTTTTCAAATCTAAATTTCAACTTTAAAAAATAACGCTGATTTTTTGAAAAATTTCCATTTTTTTGGCCCTTTTTACGCCGGCCCTTTTAACGCCGCGCACCAAAATTAACGCCACATTAGGGCCGGCGTAAAAAGGGCCGATAAGGTATAAACAAAATTGTTATGATTTATTCCTATTACAATATTCGTATTTATACAGGTTTTTTACGTATGTAAAATATGTATATTATATAAATATATAACTAGGATACAATATAACATGTACTAACGTCATCAAATCCAACTTCGAACCAAGGTTCACAAGGACTTCTTTGCCCAAAGTCCTTATATTGAGACCGCAAGAAACCATGAGTTCGAGGTTACATCAGCTTAACAATAAACTACAAAAATATCCTGATTTATCCTCATTTATCAATTTTTGAGTTTAATGTTTTGTGCAAACTACATAGAGTCTATAAGGAAACTTTCGACTCTTAAAAGAATAATATTCGACCACCCAATGGCAATACACTGGAGTGTTCTGTTGACGTTTGCTAGCGATTTGTCTGTTTGTAATTCCAACCAACCGCGGTTCGTCTCTGTTTCTCACAGTTTCATAACCAAAGACTGTAGTAAGTGCAAGTGTACAGATAAAGAAATAATACATTTTTCTTTTGCCTTCAATTTTCACCAGAAATATCGTCTCAACTGATGTTGAACGTTGAAGCTCTTATTTGTTGTTGAACTCAATGTTGTTATCCGTTGTTGTGTTGTGTAACACGTTCACGAATACATCTTTGTATTCTTTTTCACCTTTTTATCTTTTGCCGATTTGAAAAAGAAAACTACGATCTGGTTCAATCAGTAACCATTTATTGTTTCCTTTTTTTCCAAACAAATTCCAGATGTAAACAATTTGTTTACGATAAACATATGAGTCATTTTGTAAAGCTGTGACAACATAAATATTTGATAAACATGCAATGAATGAATGACAACAGTCACGTGAGCAACTAAAGGGGCTGATCACAATGGAGATTTTTATCTCTGCAGGGTGGGGTGAAAATTGCCCCGGGACAACTTTTGCATTGCGATCAAATTTGATTTTTGACCCGTCTTGTCGGGATTAAAAACTACCCCGGATAGTTTTTATGTTATTATTTATATACAAATTTTAGTTAATGGGCACGCAGGAAATATTATCGCGTCCTAACTAGACGAGATAATTGTGATCATATGGAAAAAAACCGAACTAGTTTAAGCGAGATCCTGGCAAAAATAAACGAGATCTCGCTTGGCCGGGACAGGGTGATTTTTTTGGTATTTTCCATATGATCAGAAAAATAAACACAGTGAGAATTACTAGAAAAACTAGGATTTCTTCATAATGTCTAGCCTTGCCCTGCCGGGATAGCAAGCTCCATTATGATCAGCCCCTAAGTGATGCGCATGGTTTTGCTTGCGTCCGACTGCAGTTTGTCGTTGCACACGCTTTCTAGAAATACATGCGTGAACTTCTACTTTCCAGATGGTATAGGTCCGAAGGGGCCACACTCGACCACCTTGCTCGAAAGAAAAAAGCCGCTTAAAGCAACAGATTCTTTCATAAAGAACAACCTTAAACCTTTTCTTCTACCTAAGGAGTAAAGTGTAAATATTTTAGGAGTTATTGTACGATTGTGATATTAGCTCCTTTGTTGTCTATAGTGAAGCATTTCTGATTGATCTTTATGAAACTAATGACCGTGTCCAGGAAAATGAACACCTTATAATCTTTGAAATATTGATTTTCATTGGCTGAAATATTATGGAAAGCTTGGAAAAATATCTACAGTCGACTCTCGATATCTCGAATACTCGATACTTCGAACCTTGATATCTCTAACTTTTCGGTATCTCGAACAATATTTCCCCTGACTGATTTTTTCTCGTTATTTTGAACTTTCCCCAAAACGTTCAGAAATTCTGGGCGTGATTTTTGCCTTTTTGAATGTATTTTGATAAAATTTCAGTTTTCTTGTTCTAATTTTCCAAAAGTATGTGAATCTACTTTTCCTTGAAAGATTAAACTGATTATTTCTACTAAAGGCGAAAACATGAATCTCGTTAAGCAAAGATTTACAGACAAATCTGTAGCAGAACGATGTAAGGCATCGAAAAACTTGCAGAAAAGGATGTCTAAAAAAAGAGTTAGCCCAAAGGTATGGCGTCCCAAAGAACATAATATCAACCTGAGTTAAGAATAAAAACAAATTATTGACCTCACCGGTGTCACAGGAAATTAGGACTCGGGGAATTAAGACTCTAGAGTCTTAATTCTCTAGGAAATTAGGACCTCTAGTCTTATTTTCCTAGTGGATCAGGACCCTATCTAGTCTTATTTCCCTTGGAATTTAAGAGTGGTTCAGTGAATTAGGACTATTATGAATTTGGAATATTATATAAGATATTATATTATATCGAGAGTGAAAATAAGGAGTTTTGAATTTCGTTTACATATTCGCAAGGAATAAAATTGTTCCTGATGATGTTAGAGAGGGAATTAATTGAAAAAAGTTTGAATGTTTCCAAAAACAACAAGCAAAAGTTTCTTCAATCATGACAAATATGACAAATTATTTACAAAAGATAATAAACTAGAACACAATAAAAACGCACGAACAAATACACCTGTCATTTTCTTATGTTCCTCTATCTTTACAAACTGTGTTTATATTCAAGTATACCCGTACTGTCCCTGGTATCAAAAATCAAGAATTAAGAAAATCTAAATAAAAAAAGTTTGAATGGGTGCGAGCACGGTTTAGTGTAGCCCACCGAAATTTAAACTAATATAAAAAACGTAATATCAAACAGTTTTCATAAAAATAAAATGTTCATATCTTAGTGTGTAGACTTCGGAAATGGTTTTAATGTCCTGCTTTCCAAACAATTGATCAAATGCCATCGCATTTTACAAACATCAAAGGAAGCATTTATTGGAGACGTGCCATTCAGGAGCTCTGCAGCAAAAGCAACTGCGAATAAACCACAATTGTGCCCGTCATCTTGTTTTTGAACTTGTAGAAATGTTATTGGTATCTTTCCGGAGTTATCAACACAATTTCGATAAATTGAATTGATACTCTTTCGTGTGACACGCGAGAGGTTAGTTTTTAAACTGTCACAAACTTGGACACGGCCACTTGAACAAAATGTTAACAGCCAGTGATTGTTTCCATCGTGTAGTAATTGAACGTGCTCGTTATCAACTGCCCTGTAAGGGTATTTAACTTGCTTTTGACAGTTTAGAACGGACTGGTAGCTTTTTGTTCCGAGAGCTTTACAAATCAGAACTTGTGCGGCATCCATAAGGTTATCGTTTAACCAAGCATTCTCTGAAATCAAAATATTTTTGTCTTCCATTTTCAAGTTATACAGTTCGTTCTTTATCCAAAAGTCACTTTGGGTTTCGCGTTTCCCATTAATAGAGCCTTTCCAATAGATTTTTTCTATGTTGTACCAAGACTTTCCTCCATCCTCAACTAATGTCAACCATGCTGAATTCCACTTTTTGCCCTTTACCAATTCTGCTATTTTCAACAAGAGACCACTATTTTGGCCATATCTCTTCGATAGTTTACGGACGCTCAATTTGATCTTTCCGTTGAAAGAGCTTTTTTTCATGTCATCATCCAGGTTCACATGAATTCGTGGAAGGAATTTTCTTGCTTTTCTGTTTATTATTTTGAATCGGGAACAGGTATGGACAATACTGTTGAAGGTTTTGCATGCATCATCGGAGGTCTGCACTGAATACAAAAGTATCTTTTCCACAATCTCGTCAGGTAACCTAGTATTTAATTAGCAAGTGAGTACATAAGTGATCTCAATCCCAATATTCATAACTTGAACTGGTTCCTTATGGTTAAATATAAAAATTAAAATGATAAAATTGACATCAGTATACAAATCTGGTACTATATTCATACTCGATTCCACTTTCAAAAGAATGTACCGTAACTTACTTCAGGAAATTAAAGGGGCACAAAATTAACAGTCATGAAAATCAGAAGACGAAAATTAACACGAATACATATGGTACTTTGATACCTCTCCCATTGGTTGTGATTCTCAGTAGGCTTTGGTTTGATATTTTTGGACGGCATCTCTTCATCAATTTCACAGTCAGGTATATCGCTCAAATTTTTATCTTTATCCCCTACTTCTGCACCACAAAAAAAATTACAGTCTGTGTTGTATGGTTTCAGAATCATTTTATTGTATTTCTTCTTTAGAAGATGCCCATTTTTATTCTGTAGAGTTGCAAGCCCTGCTTTTGTCATATCTGACACGAGATATGGTCCTAACCACTTAAAGCAGAACTTTCCACCTTTGCGATCATTTCGTTTATTGTTTCTCAGCAACACTTCTTCGCCAACGCAAATATTTGAGGAAGATTGATGCCGATTATCGTAGTTTGTTTTCTGCTTCTTCTGCGCTTTTTCAATATTTTCTGAAGCTTCTTCATGGATCTCTTCTCGGATAGTGATTGCAGAGGCCAATACAGAATCAAACATTTCCATGTCGAAAGGTTCATCGAAGTCATGGTTTTCAGCATTTGGTAAATTGTATTTGACGTCGATAGGCAAAATGGGATCTCGATTATAGAGGAGTTTAAATGGGGAATATTTTGTGGAAGCATGTTTGCTTACGCGATGGGCAAAAAGTACACCCTCTATGATATATACGGCCATTGTTTTGCATTCTCATCCAAAACCTTAATAAGAGAGTTTTTGATCGTTCTATTTTGTCTTTCAACGAGGCCATTTGCTTGGGGATGATACGCACTCGTTATGCGTTGTTCGACACCAGTTAGACGATGAAGTTCATTGGTTATTTCATTTACGAACTCTCTCCCCTGGTCGTTTATTTGTATCGAGAAACAACCATGCCGACACAGTAGCTCGTATAAGAACTGAGCAATAGTTGTAGCCTTCTTATTCATAATTGGTTTTGCCTCTGACCATTTGCTAAAGTAGTCGATGCACACTACTAGTGGCGGAAACCATCAACTTCTGGTAAACTGCAAAGATCTACTCCAATTTGTTTCATAACCATCGTAGGAACAGGTACACTATGAAGTTCACTCTTTGATTTTAGCTTTAAATCGCCTTGCTTTTGGCAAATGTCACAAGCTTTGCAATAATCTACAACATCTTTATAAATGGAATACCAAAAAAATCGTTCGATAATTTTTGCGTACGTGGAATCTCTTCCGTAGTGCGAGGAAAGGGCTTTTGAATGCTCACTTTGACCTATGCCTTCATGTATGTCTCTAACTATTTCTCGCTGTTTTTGTCTTTCAAGAACTACAAGACGTTTTTTTTCATACAAAAATTGTCCATCTTCAATTGAAAACTTCTTACTTGCTCTTCTAAAGTTTGATCTGTCTCCCCATTTAACGATGTCTTTCGGGTATGTTTCAAAACGTATAAAAACTTCAATATCCTGCAAGCTGAAGTGCTTCCTTTTTTTAGCACCACCACTCATTTTGTTGCTTTCTTAAATAAAATTCACTGACACACATGCTTCCAATTCAAACAAAAAAGGAACATTCTAAATCGAACGTTCTAAACTAATTCGAATGTAAAAGTCTTATTTCACTAGGAAAATAAGACTTTTTGATTGTTAAGCTTCTAGTCTTAATTTTCTAGTCCACTCTTAATTCACTAGGGAATTAGGACTACACCAATCTAAATTCACTAGTAATTTAGGACTCTCGAGTCCTAATTCCCGGAAGTCTTAATTCACGGTTACACCGGGAAAAAATGGCACACAATCTAAGCGAGACAAACTTCCTAAACCTTTCACTCGATATCTCGAACTTTATCTCCCGGTCCCCTGAGAGTTCGAGATATCGAGAGTTGACTGTATGTATTGGTATAAAAATCTTAAGGAACGAACATATATTAAAAAAGATATACTTATTTGAAAGGATTTTTTTCTCTTTTTTCTTAGATACACTGTAAGTTCTGGATCTACCCTTGAAAACATAATATATCTATCCGTGGATAAATTTATTAAAAAATCACTGCGAAGGAGCACGTTGTTTTGGTGCTTCCCAATATGATTGTACATAAAAGAAAACCGTGAAATATATTTTTCAAGTTGAGAATATACATTTTAAAAAAAGATTATAATAATAATGATTTTTACGGCTGGCAAATGATGTTAAAGTTACTTTAATTTTATTGACCTGGAGGACAATAAGTGCTAATTGATGAACTTTTGGCGCAAACAGTTACGAGGAACTACAATTCCCAATGCAATAGTTTTAGCAGGCTCCCGTCCCAGCAATATTACTGCTCGTAAAACACTCCATCTGCATGAAATTTACCCAAAACATTCTCTGCTATTCTTCGCGCTCTTCTATGACGGTAGCTATACACGCATTTCTCTCTTTGTAGAAAAGGCTTCATCAAATACGGTTTCAAAGCAAAAGCGTCATCACCTAGCATTTTAAAGGGTGTTTTTCTAGCACAATTTGGTTACTTTCCAAGTTCTGAGCTTGTCGTCATCCAGCAGTTTTGTGATGCTATTATTTCCTCATAACCCACCGTCGCTACGCCTTTCTACGCCTTCCACTAGCACTCATAGTTTGGACCTGTTGTTGCCATGACCACAATGAAATGAGTTGGTTTCTGAATAGTGATGTCCTTTCAGTCAATAGCACCTAAGGCGTTAGGAAAGTTCCAGCGATCGTAGAACTTTAGACCCAATTATCAAACAAAGGGACCAGGTTATGAGTGGGAACTTTTTTGTTCCGTTATCAGTAATATTTAACTCGAGGATTTCTGCAGAGAAACTGTGGTCTGCGAGTTGTACAGCGGGCATGACAAGTTTTTGTGGCACAGACGCCGGCCTATCTGTTCAGTAATTTGTACCATTCATTATTCATAAGATAACTCTCACCAGTAACCAAGCGTAGCGTGTGTGTCTTATTGGTTATTGCGTCCTTTTTACAACTCCATTGTGTGATATCTCTCTCAATTTTTTAAAAAATAAATTAGAACGATTTGTGAATTATTCCAACCTCGTCCCCAGGGCTTCTTGCCTTTTCGATGTCCGTATATCGAAAAGGCAAGATATGCCCTGGGCACGAGGTTCGTATCATTTCTTTGTATCCTTTTGCGCCTTCTAACCTTAATTCCCTTACAAGGTTGTTAAAATGATCTTGATGATCTCTTCTTATTATCCATTTACGGGTTCGTCCCAACCTCTACAGCGATTTTTGTTGCTGTCCAGTATTTCCAAAACTGTTTAAATTAACAATGCTTTATTTGTCATCTTTCATCAAAAACAAGAGCCAGTTGGCGCAAAACGGTAGCAGCAAACTTTCGAAATGTTACTTGAAGTTATAAAAGTTCTATAACGGTGTATAAAAAATATATTTATTTATAAAAACAATTTTAAAAAACTAACTAAGCTTTTCGGACGAATCCATCATCAGGTTATATACAAGTGAATGATGTGAAAAAAAATCTTAAAATTGTAAAAATGCGTAAATGGCTAAAACATTTGTAACAAAAGGAAGGTGCTAAAAAGTGACGCAGAAGGACAATAAACAGTATGACGCTGTATGGCAATAAAACTATACTAGCCGCCAAGGCGGCGTCGCTCGCCGCCCATGTCCACCTGCTCTGTATCACTGTATCAATAAACGTCAAATTTCCTTATAAACGGCTCGTACAACTTGTGTTTAACCAGAAGCAGATTCGAAGTCACAACCTCTGGTAAAACCAATCTTTTAGCAGTGTAACAATACACTCAAAACGTATAAAAACTTAAACTTTTTATTAACTTTTGTTTTAAAAAAGTTACGCGCTCTAACATGGGTGCTATCAAACGTAAGGGGGAAATGGTTTCTCTTCTTAAAAAGATCACACGGGAGGAGAGAAAAAAAGGCACGTGCTAAATGAATAAAGTGAATAAAAAAACGTTCGATCAGATTAAAACAGATTAAAAGAAATCGATTAAAACAAACTAAGACAACTATTATGACAAAAGCAAAAAAAAAAATATTTTGTTTTATGATACTCTTTTTTTACCTATCGTTTTTTAAACATTTTGATTGCTCGAAAAAAAAGTTCACCCGTCTCAGACAGTCAGGCAAGGATACTTTAGGATACACTGGCAAACCGAACATATGCTGCCACGTTCTGCCACTGCTGCTTTTTGTCCAAAATGTTTAATCAGTTAGTTTCTTTGTATTTAGTTGATGTACTGCTTTCAAAGCCAAGTCAACGTGGAATATAAAACTAACAATAATGATAAAAACAAAACGTTATTCCTATTAGTTCATCAGCCAAAAAAATTCACGTTCCATTGGGGTTGCAATGTATTTGCTTCGAACTCACGTCGCACTCAAAAAAAGAAATAATTTCGCTCACAACTTAATCTACCATTTTGCGTGACTTACAAACGAACAAACAGACGGAGAATCGGCTATTAATATATAGACTCGCCGCCAAGGCGGCGTCGCTCGCCGCCCATGTCCACCTGCTCTGTATCACTGTATCAATAAACGTCAAATTTCCTTATAAACGGCTCGTACAACTTGTGTTTAACCAGAAGCAGATTCGAAGTCACAACCTCTGGTAAAACCAATCTTTTAGCAGTGTAACAATACACTCAAAACGTATAAAAACTTAAACTTTTTATTAACTTTTGTTTTAAAAAAGTTACGCGCTCTAACATGGGTGCTATCAAACGTAAGGGGGAAATGGTTTCTCTTCTTAAAAAGATCACACGGGAGGAGAGAAAAAAAGGCACGTGCTAAATGAATAAAGTGAATAAAAAAACGTTCGATCAGATTAAAACAGATTAAAAGAAATCGATTAAAACAAACTAAGACAACTATTATGACAAAAGCAAAAAAAAAAATATTTTGTTTTATGATACTCTTTTTTTACCTATCGTTTTTTAAACATTTTGATTGCTCGAAAAAAAAGTTCACCCGTCTCAGACAGTCAGGCAAGGATACTTTAGGATACACTGGCAAACCGAACATATGCTGCCACGTTCTGCCACTGCTGCTTTTTGTCCAAAATGTTTAATCAGTTAGTTTCTTTGTATTTAGTTGATGTACTGTTTTCAAAGCCAAGTCAACGTGGAATGTAAAACTAACAATAATGATAAAAACAAAACGTTATTCCTATTAGTTCATCAGCCAAAAAAATTCACGTTCCATTGGGGTTGCAATGTATTTGCTTCGAACTCACGTCGCACTCAAAAAAAGAAATAATTTCGCTCACAACTTAATCTACCATTTTGCGTGACTTACAAACGAACAAACAGACGGAGAATCGGCTATTAATATATAGATGACGTAAGGACGTGCATGGCACGTGCAAAGGCTAAAAACATGATAGAGAAAAATGATGATCATGTTTTTAGCCTAACCCATAAGAGCTTTATGTAGACAAAAAAAAAATTTGTTTATAATAATAATTTCATGGGTACAAGGCAAATTGCCCCCCGGAAAATTGCCATAATGCAGCTGCTAAATGTTAAAAAGGTTAAAATGTAAGATTATGAGCAATACTTCTCAAATAATGAATAATCTGTCGGTTAGGATAATCGTCAACAAAACCCTAGCCTGACAATCTGCATAGCGCCTTCTTTGTGCTGGGGCTGGATGACCACCTTGATGCTGAAAAATTGCTGTTCGTACTAGTGACTCTTCTTTCTTCAGGGTATTGATAAATGTCCATAAGTTAGGGTGGCAGGCTGACAGATGACCTTGAAAGCTTCTATGCCACCCTTCAATACTGTTGTTAGTCCTTGGAAGTTCTTGATCTGTTCTGTGGAACATGTTCCACATCGCAATTGCAAACAAAGGATTTCGTCGAGGTGCATTTTGCCGGTATCGGCCGATCTATATCGTCTTCGAAGTATTCTATTGAATCGTCAGCTTGTGCGTTAAACCGGTTCTGTATTTCTTGGCAAAGTGTCACGAAACTGTCTACAACATCATTAGGAGGTACGAAAGCAAGAGCACAGATCATTCTTAGATGCAACGCAAACTCGTTGTCATTGTTGTATACATAGTTTGCAAACCCAAGCCCTATATATATGCTTCCATACATTGGAACATAAGTGGAAAAAGCAACCTTTCATTTCAATAAGTGGGCGTGTGTTAATAACAACATTACTTGCAGCTTTTTCGAAATCTATTAAAATGTCAGTTGGGTCATTTCCGTTAGTGAGGTTAAAGATTTCTCGAAAAAAACGGGTGTACGTAGCTTCTGGTTTGTCAGGCAGCAACGCAAAAGTACAAAGGAATATCCTCCCATTTTGTTCTGCATGTAAAGTATAAATTTGGAAAAAAATTTCAGGGTATGCCTTGAATGTCCCATCTGCGATCCAATGATCCGAGTTAATTAAAAATTGGATGCATTGTTGTGTTGAAAATATTAAAATGCGTTCTTGATCACCAATACCACTGTCAAAGATCAAAAATTGGTCTCCATTTTCGGTTGTTTGATATCGTTGTGGCAGAGCGGGAATTGCACCGATATTGATCGGATGCGGTCCAAATTGCAGATTGTTTTCAAAAATGGATAAATAGAATATATTTGTATGTATTCACACTGATCTGAACCTTATGCAGACTGTCGACAAGGAAAGCTGCTTATTCAGATGTGGGCCGTCAATAAGGACAGCTGCAGTGAAGAGCTTTCTACGACTTGTTATTTTGCAGCCCGATATAGATTCTATCGTATTTTTCACCCTCCGATTCAAGACTCTGTTTGAATTTCAGAAAAATATTTCAAATGCACAAAGAAATAGTTTGACCAAACAAGAAGACGCTTTAAAAAAATAGTGAGCATAAAACCTTTTTAACAAACTCATTTGTAGTGATGTATTCATTTTCAGATGAAAAAACATTTTCCTAGAAGTCTTTGTTTCGCACCTTTTCCTGGTTTGAGAGAGAGGGGAGTTCCTCATTTAAGCCGGGGCGCTTATTAAATTTTTCAGCTATCAAGAGGGGCACCGATTAGAGGGAAGAACTCACATACGGTCATGTCGTGGCTAAATTTTTATCAGAAGCTTTCAGAAGGTATTGATGTGGCATCAGTTTCCTTTGAATTGACAGAGAGGAGAAACTGAAGATTTTTCCTAAGAATTTATGAGAGAAAAAGTACAAGGTAATTATATTCTGTGTAGAAACCACAACAACAAAATTGGCGAAAATGCTGGGAAAAATAGAAATACCAGCGCGTTTCCGATTGCTGTCTTCAAAAAAGAGATGTTGTTTGACAAAATAATCTATTAGAGATTTTAAAGCGCCTTACTTTGAGGAGTAAGAGGGTTGCTGATCGTGGAAGGGATTTATCCAAAAAAGCAGGGATACACCGACATTGCTTTTACAAGTGGTTGTGAGGAAGACAATAGAAACTGTCGACTCTCAAAAACTCGAACACTCGATTTCTCGAATTCCTTGATAACTCGAACTTTTCTGTCGGTCCTTTGACATAATAACTAGTGTAATTTCTACCAATTTCAACTCTCCAAAAACTCGAACTCTCGATATCTCAAACTATTTTCACGGCCCCCTGGGAGTTCGAGTTTTCGACAGTTGACTGTACTGTCAGTAAACCTTTGATTAATCATCTTCCCTAACTAAAGCGGTCGCAAAAGATATCGTCCAGGTTAATCGTAGAATACTGGTTGTGAAAAGTGATTGTACCTGTCCTTATCAAATGATTGGGCAAGAAAGATTTTGTATCGATGACGGACACTAGAGGACGAAAAATGACTCGACGATTTATCAGAGTTCCTGTAGTACCAACACTTGCAGCAGAGGAAATACTTGACTTTCAACGCAAAACATGCCAATCACAAACCTGGCATAAACGTAACTGGTGATTTGAAATTCAACTTTCACTAAACTTTGACTAAATGTTAACTAAATACTGTTTGATAAAATATAAATATATATATGTTACAAAATAGAATGCAATAACATCATGAAATCCAACCTCAACCCAGGGTCTCTTACCTTTGCGATATATACAAAAGACAGAAAACGTGTTTTTTTTGCTCACCGTCCGTATAAACGTAATGGCAAGGGACCATGGCATGACATCAGAGGACCGCAGAAACATACGTATTTTATGATCAGACCAATAAGAAAATCATAAAAAAAATCATGTATGCTCATTTATCAATTCTTGCCCCATTCAGCGTTTTTTCTGCAACGTTTCTGCCAGGTTTTATAACGAAATTTTAGACCTTTAAAACCAAAATTATTGTGTACCGCATTGCAATACTCTGGAGTGTTCATTCGTCGCTTACTAACGATTTGTTTGTTTGTAATTCCAACCAACCGCGATTCGTCTCTGTTTCTCACAGATTCATAACCAAAGACTGTAGTAAGTGCAAGTGTACAGATAAAGAAATAATACATTTTTCGTTTGCCTTCAATTTACTATCATCGAATCACCAGAAAAATTGTCTCAACTGATGTTGAACGTTGAAACTCTTATTTATTGCTAAGCTCAATGGTGTTATCCGTTGGTGTGTTGTGTAACACGTTCACGAATACATCTTTGGATTTTTTTTCACCTTTTTATCTTTTGCCGATTTGAAAAAGAAAACTACGATCTGGTTCAATCAGTAACCATTTATTGTTTCCTTTTTTTCCAAACAAATTCCAGATGTAAACACTTTGTTTACGATAAACATGAGTCATTTTGTAAAACTGTGACAACATAAATATTTGACAAACATGCAATGAATGAATGACAACCAGTCATGTGAGCAACTAAAAGGGCTGATCACAATGGATTTTTTTTATCCCTGCAGGGTGGGGTGAAAATTTCCCCTGGGACAGGTTTTGCATTGCGATCAAATGAGATTTTTGATCCGTCTTGACGGGATGAAAATTCTCCCGGTCCCCTGGGAGTTCAAGATATCGGTAGTAGACTTAATGTAGTGGTATAAACATCTTGAGGGACGAACAAACATTCAAAAAGATATACTCATTTGAAAGTATTTTATCTCTTTTTTTGCCTAGATAAACTGTGAGGTCTGGATCTACACTTGAAAACATATCTACCAGTGGATTAATTTGCTAAAAAATCACTGCGAAGGAGCACGTTGTCTCGGTGCTTCCATACGTCCAAACGTCAAGTGATCATTATTGATTTAATTGCGTGGTTTCATGGTGAAATCAATTCTAATTCCCCAAAAATTTATCTTTCTATTAGAAAAGGTCATGTATGTAGAGAGAACAAAAATTTTTCTTTCTTTTGGTATAAAAACTGAAGAAAAAAACAAGCACGAAAAACATAAGATATGCTTCTTGAAAGTTAGGTGACCACTTTCTCGTGGGCACATTGCCAATATAATAATGAATTATACGGCTGGAAAATGATGTTAAAGTTACTTTAGTTTGCGTCTGAATTCAATTGACCTGGAGGACAATAAGTGCTAATTGATGAACTTTTGGTGCAAACAGTTACAAGGAACTACAATTCCCAACGCAATATTACTGCTCGTGAAACACTCCATCTGCTTGAGATTTTCCCTGAAATTGTCTGCTCTTCTTTGCGCTCTTCAATGATTGTAGCTACATTCATCAAAACAAATGAAACTCCAAAATTTTTTCTGGTGTTGCCAAACATATGCTTCAATGTACCATGCTTTTGTGTGACTTTGTAGCACTCAGCATAATACATTGGAGCAATAGTTTGTTCGGACCTAAATCTGTGTGGAAGAAATGAACATTCAACTGCGATAGAAAATATAAAAACATTTTCGGATTTTCTTTTGGTCCGAATATTTTTCCATTCGTGATTCTGGGTTGTTGCAAATTGGAGATTCTTTTCAAACAACTCGATGGCCTTGAAAAAACCTTTATATGAGTCATGGAAAACACTATCAACATATCACTTTCCAGACTAAACAAAATACAAAGCGCAAGATAAAAGTTTGTTTGTGGCAACTAACTAAAGTTCAACGTCTATATCTTTGTCTTCATCTTCGTCTGCTACCATAAATGGAGGAACCTCTTCTTCATCTTGTGGTCCTTCAATACCGAAAATCGGCTTTATATTTGGTTCACTCAAGGCTGGCAGCTGATCTTTGGGCATTGAAAATAGCATCATCTTCGCTCCCGGCGCGAGAAATTTTCAAAGCGCACGCCCTTAAAAGACCTGGAGATGAGTTCTGGTATACACACGATGTCAGTATCTATTTGACAATAACAAGACATGATGGAGATTTTAGATTACAGTATCTGCGAGGTTTTCAATTGCATCTGTCGATAACAATTCATCACATTCCTCTTATATCTTTGCTTTAAATAGTTTTTTTTATACGACACGTTAGGAGCTTGGACGTATTTCATGCAGCCTGTAGGAATAAGCAGAGATTCTTTGGCTTTAAGGTTTTGCTGACAAAATTCTCCATATGACATTCGAAGCTGTCCCAAACAAACAGACGCTTACACAAGAGAGCCTAAAACCTTTTTAACAAACTCATTTATTAATGATGTATTCAATTTCAGACGATGCGAAAAAACATTTTCCTGGAACCCTTTGTTTCGCGCTTTTTCTGGTTTCTGGTTGAGGGAGAGAGGAGCTCCTTAAGCCGGGGTGCTTATTAAATTTTTCAGCTGTCAAGAAGGGTGCCCATTAGATGAAGGCACTGATTCATGTAATCACAGGGTTGTTATTGCAGTCTCAAAGTAAAACAGTTGTGTCATGGGTGTAGTGACTAAGTTATTATCAGAAGCTTTCAGAAGGTGTTGCTGTGGCATCAGTTTCATCTGAATTGACAGATCGGGGAAACTGAAGAACTTTGTTAAGATTTAGTAAGGGAAAAAGTGCAAAGTAATTATATTCTGTGTGAACACTATAACAAAGAAATTGGCGAAAATACTGGGAGAAATAGAACTGCCAGCGCGTTCCGATTGCTGTCTTCAAAGTAGAGATGTTATTTGACAAAATAATCTATTAAGATATTAAAGCGCCTTACTTTGAGGCGAAAAAAGAACTGCCGATCGTAGAAGGGATTTATCCAAAAAAGCAGGGCTAGACCGACATTGCTTCCAGAAATGGTTATGAGAAAGACAACAGATACTGTCAGTAAACCCCCAGATTAAGATCATCTTTCGTATATGGGCGTACATAGGGCGTATATAGGGCGGTCACAAGAGATACTGTCCAGGTTAACGTTAATAACGATAGAACACGGAAAGTGATGGTTACGCAGGACTAGTTCACAATACTGTTTGATGAAATATATATCATGAAAATGTATATGATACAACATAGGATGCAATAAGATCATCAAATTCAACCTCAATTCAGGGTCTCTTTACCATTTGCATATAGCTAACAACGGCAGAAAAAAGGTTTTCTTTGTATATCGAAACGGCAAGAGATCATGCATTCGAGGTTACATCAGACTAGAGAAATTTATCGTACTTTTATGATCAGACCAACAAAAAAAACAACAAAACATCATGTATGCTCATTTATCAATTTTTAAATCAAAGAGTTAAATTTCAATGCTTTTCTTGCCCCGCAAGCCCCGCAAGCCATATTTTCTGCAACGTTTCAGCAAGGTTGGGTAACGAAATTTTAGACCTTTAAAACGAAAATCTTTGTTTATCGCATTGCAAAATAGCGGAGGGTTAATTCGACGTTTGCTAAGGATTTCTCTGTTTGTAATTCCAGCCAACCGCGATTCGTCTCTGTTTCTCACAGATTCATAACCAAAGACTGTAATAAGTACAAGTGTCCAAATAAAGAAATAATACATTTTTCTTCCTTTCATATCTAACTGCGGCCCTATCTCCAGGAAAATCGTCACAACTGATCTAAAATGCGAAGGTTCTTATTTATAGCCAATTGGTTTCTTATTCTTTTCACCTTTTTCTCTTTTGCCGTTGCAAAAAATAATACTATCTGGTTCAATCAGTAACACACTATTTATTGTTTCCTTTTTCCAAGCAAAGCCCAGATGATTTTGCCAGATGTAAGTAATTTGTTTACGATAAACATGAATGATTTTGTATAATTAGGGATGATGTAACCTGTAAAGCTGTGACAACATAAATATTTGATAAACATACAATGAATGATAACAATGACGTAAGCAAGTAAATGAGGTGGATGTTTTTGTTTCTATTCGGCTGTAGTTTCTCTTTTCTCACGTCTAAGTTTTTGACAAGTTTAATAATTTTGTTTATTAAAAAAATAATAAAATAATAAATAATAGTAAAATAATAAAAAAGTTTGCTGCAAAGACACTGCGAAGGAGCACATTGTTTTGATGATTCGCCATATATGATTTCGCCATAAACAAAAACGGTGAAATAATGTTTGGGGAGTTTCGAACTATTTGTAACACGGAAAAAAGCTACTTTTCCTTAATTGTTAAAAAAAAAACCTGTTTTAAATACCGATGACACAGTAAAGGAAAGCCGAACTCTATAAGGTCAAATCATTTGGGATAACTTTCTTCTGTATGCTTCAAAAAAGACTTTACCATTGAAAAAAACATTTTTGGAAAGTCAAGTCCGGAAGTAACATGTTGACAGTCGGACAATTTTAAGTCTAGTCCTTTGATTTTCGAGCCTAATTACAATATAATTACATCAAGTTGTTTGTACTTCTCCAGTTCTTTATACCCCTTTGTATAATGGGTTATAGTGGATGATTTCAAGTAAAGTCTTCAAGATCAGAACACATGTTTTTTGATACTATAACAGTTGATACCATACATGAATTTTAGAGCTTGAAAATGATTAGCTTTTGTCTGGACTGTATCTCTATCTATTCCTCATTTTTTTTAGATTTTGCCTTTTTGTTCAATCCATTATACGTGAGTACACAGTTTTTTTTATAAGGATTACATAAACTGGCTTAAGCCTTATGATTCTTAATAATTCTTCAAATGTGAGCCTGAAGTATTCTTAAGTGATTCTTAAATATTTCTGGAAAAACAGTGTACAATGAAGCTGAAAGGTGTATGTTAAATAGAATGCAACAGTAAAAGAGAGGAGAAACATGGAAAATACGAAAAAAAATATTCATTTTGAACATTTTTTTTTTTTTAAATGGGTTGCTCCCTGCAAGACCGAAGCCACTACCAGGCAGAGAGCTACAAAACATATTCTTAACAGAAATAACGAAAAACAGAAAAAACAATATTAACAGAAAAAAACAAGAGCTGTTCAGTGCTGGAGCAAACAATGCACACTTCCACCATATCACACCTTATCACACTTTCAGCCTTAAGGTGATTCTTAGAATGATCTTAAATTTTGACGATTTTGAGCCTCGTGATTCTTATAAAAAGAATTCTTGTAAAAACAACTGTGTTTTGAAATGTAAAGCAGTCGTCGTGTGACCCAAAAATATAGCTTTAAAAATCTACAAATCACGAGCCAACAGATTGTGAACATCTTGAATGGCTCACAGTGAATTTCAGACTAGATATTCAAACAATTTTCATAAAAAATTCTATTAACCATTAATGATTTAATTTATTTATTCACTCGGAAATGCTGACTTACAAATAAATAAATAAAAGAATAAAACAAACAAAGGAGGAATAATTCGGAAAATTTGCATAAATTTGCATAAATTTGCATAAATTTGCATAAATATCAACTTGACTTTGTTGAGTTTGAATTCGCCATTCATGTTTTTCGCAATTTGATGAAAGGAAGAAAATTTGGGATGGAACTGAAATTGGTAACTGCTCCCATTGATGACGTATGAATACGAAGCAGAATATTTCAGACGGATTTTATCGGATTCAAAAGACATGGACCAGCTGGATTGCGATTGAAATATGCTCAAACTGTTTGTTACTAGAACAACTGAAATATTTCAAGCCAATTGTTATCTATGACCATCATGGAAGATTGGATTCATCCTGTAGTAATGTGAACGCCCTCCTTTTTTTGCCACCTCGTGCACAGAACTTCTTGACTTTTTGATAACGAACGGTGATGATCCACATTAAGAGAAGAAGCAAAAACAACTGGGTTCGAGGTTGATTTTCTTGTAAACAGACTTTTTTTCCGACTATAAAAGTTGTTGAAATATTGCAATCATACGAGATATGAAAAGGAGGTAGTTGTTCCATTTAATATCACGCGTTAGAAATTATCTAACCGTCCTTCCTATAATGATTCACACGTACTTTATACTCACGCTCGTAATGGTTGCAGCATTTTCGCTTGAAGAAGACGTGGGAAATGAATTCAAAGAACATTTACAATTGGACAATGTACCAAAAACCATTGAAGTATATAAGCGACAGCGGCAAGAGTTTGGATATAGTCAAAATAACTCTCCAGTTATTTGCAGACGATATTGCATAAAACGATATTATTATTACAATGCTTGGTACAATGAATGCAAGTGTATCTGTAGAAAACTGTTCAGTAGAGATCAGAAAAGAACTGCCAGATGCCGCTAGTGGTCTATCCCAGAAGTCTATTTAGAAGTGAAAGATGTAATTATGAATTGTGTTTACTATTATTTGAACTATTATGTATTTGGTGACTTTGCCCAATTCGAAATAACTTGCTTAAATTTGCAATACTATTGACTCAATCAAGACTTTTACTGATTTTGAAAATTGCAATTTCATCCTGTTCTGTCTTGGTGCTGAAGTTTGTTCTTAAATGCCGATATGTTCGTCTGATAAATCGTTGCCATTAGACTTTTACGGTGTAAACCTTGTGAAATGTGTTTGGTCTCATTTGTTCAAATATTTTCATAAGTGTTTTCACCGTATTAATGTAATGGTAGCGAGTCGTCAAATGAACATACTGATACAGTCGACAGAAAAAGACCTCGTTTCAGTACTCGTAACAAAACGGTAAGTTCTTAAGTAGCTGCCGGTTTTTAGTCCTTGCCTTTCCATCCCTATCGTTTTGCAATTAGTGGTTACCGATATACTTATAACATTGCTCGTTGACCAGGGGCCAGTGAGCATTCCGTAGATCGCTTCTATTCGACTGATATCATGATTTTAAAGCGCATGATCAAGCTTAAAATATCGAAATAAACCATGGCCACACTCGCAAGCAAACACTTATCACATCAACCATTAAGCTAACTATACACAAAAAAATCGAGTGATTTACTCCTAAAGCTTTCAGAGAAGAATGATGAACCTGACTCTGTTACACCGAGTGTAGAATGTAGAGTGTAAAATGTAGTAAATCCGACAAATGTAGTAACTCCGACAAATGTAGTAACTCCAACAAATGACCACCTGATAGCCCTTGAAAAGTTACCTGGTGAATACCTTCATGTGTTTGGCCTAATTATGGCGCATTTTAACGTTCAAGGCGTTTACTACATTTAACGTAGGTTTACTACATTTGTCGGAGTTACTACATTTGTCGGTGTAACAGACCCTGGCATTTCTTTTAGAGGAACACTGAGGTCAATTAGATGCTATGTAAACACACATACACCTCTAGTCCCGAAGTAAAGAACGGTTTTTAATGTAGCGCAAAAATTATTTCTGTTTGAAAGTCATTATTAACACGGCTTTCCTGATGGTATTGCATTGTTTTCTAGTAAAAATTACTCCAAGGAAAATGAAAGGCGGTACAAATATTTTCACATTGCATATTTTCTTTAGCATTTTCTATAATATTTCTTTAGAATTTCTTTAGGAATTCTTTAACATATGTCCTTAAATGTTGCATATACTTTGGGAGTGGTGACAATTTTGTACCAAATAAAGAAAATAGTTCCTCTAACACTTTATTATGAGAAGGTAGAGTGTATCTTTAATCACTGTCGTTTTCCGTCAGCAGTCTAAATTAACAAAAAGTAAATACACAAAATATCAGTATCTTAAAAAAACAACAAAAACAACGAGTTGTCAACAAGTTACCCAAATAAGAAAAATGACAGTGGATGCCCAGTGGTCAAATTTGTGGAAAAACCACTACGAAGGAGTGCATTTCTGCAGAAACATACACACTATTTCAATGAAAATGCTCTTCATCGCAGTGCCTTTAGATTTTGAAGATTTTGAACAGACTGACCGTTGATGTTGATTTACTTGTATGTACTTATCGAACCAGACACATGCATGGTAGCTTTTTCTTTGTGCTTATAGCTGTTATGCAATCGTTTATTTCAAAAGGGAAAAGCAATGTAGTCTCCAGGCCTACGGATTTTTTTTAAGTCTTATGTATAGCCATCTTGTATCATTTTCTGGTAATTAAACTCACAAACATTTGTTTTTTCCAAGAAGCTTTTAAGGTTGTAACTCTATGTCAAAATGTGATCAGTGGAAGGACATATTTCAAATTTCCAATCTCGTACTCAGGGTTTTTCTTTTTTGTTATATGGACGTCTGCAACGAAGTCCGTATATCAAAAAGGCAAGAAACCCTGGGTTCTTTCATATTCTTTATACTCTTAAAAAAGTCTTATCTACATCTTGGTGAAAATTTGATGTTTATTACTGAAATTGGACTGGAGTTCACTGCTCTATCTCCAACTTTTTTTAAAATGAGAAAATTAAGTTTTAAATTTCATAACCTCACTGAATCTTTAAGAACCAACAAGATAAGATTGCCGTTTGAAGAAAATGTTGCGCCTGTTTTTGGAAAAAGCTCACGGAGAAAGAACAAAATAATCCTGAAAAGCTTGTAAACAGTTGGGGGTCCTTATTTCCAAAAATGGAGATAGACCAAAATAATTCTCACCTAACGATTTGATCACAGAACTTCTTAATATCGAAGCGAAGTTCATAATATCGAACCATCAGAAGGAAAACTAGATAAACAACTTACTCTGTTTCTTCACCCAAGTAATCAGGAAGATCTTCACTGTACGTGTCTTTTAAGAACAAACACAGTATGGCACTAACGATAGCAAACGAACCACATAACGTGAAAGGTAAATGGTCTGCTATGTTGCTTAACGTTTGGTTCTGTGCAGAAGCAATCCCTCCAATACGAGCCATGAAGTTTGTAAAGCTAAATGCTAATGACCTAGTACGTAACAAAAGTAAGTTGTTGCTAAAAGCGTTGAATAAGGATACAAGTCAGAAAGGACAATACTACGACGCCATCATTATAGAAATAAAACGTGCTCTCCATCTTGTGACAGGATTGAGTTCACTTCGAATATAATATTTGACAATATCTGGACGGAAACTTCCTTGACGAAAATTTACCCTAGACCTTCTCCTATTGCATCGCTCAAACTTAACCCTAACCCTAACCCCAAGCCGAATCGTAACCCTCCTTCCATAATTGGTCGTCGGAGAAATGTTCAACCGTGCTACTGTCCGGATACCATATACTTCTCCCAAGTTTCTTTCTATGTCACATTTCATGATATTTGTCTTTACGGACTTTGTTTTGACCAGGGTCTCCTGCCTTTTTGATATACAGACTGTGGCGAAGGCTATGGAAAAGGCATAAGACCTTGGGTTCGAGGTTGTACGCTACACAACAAATGTTTGATCATAGATGTATCGAAAGTAAATACGCCTTTCCAGAAATTCTGTTGAAACGCCGTGTATAAATGTCAATACAGTCATACTTTAGGGGTAGAAATTTCGAGCGCAGAAAATTTCAGTTTTTACAAGTGGAACTTATAATATCGGAAAAAACGTCATTCACGAAAGTTTATTATGCCTGAGTTTCTGAGTTTCGCGATTTTTTTTTTTGTTGTTTTTTTGTCGTGAAAGTTTCTGCCCCCTAAAATAATCATCACTGAAGGAGTTTTCGTAAGATGGGAGAATTATTGACTAAAAAAAGTCACACAATAAATAATAAACTACATGAACACGAGGTTGCTGGTGGACTTGCATGGTAGTTTACAACACTGGCGTTTAGATAGAAATTCTGGACACATTCTTAACTGATAGTTACCTTATCTCCGTAGGAAACAGTTCTACTGTAAAGATGACAGTGGATGCGAAAGAAGAGGACAGAAAAAATCTCGCTACCAAAGCAAAACCATATTTGATTGTTTCATAGTTAGGTGCATTCGCTTCGTAACTTATAGTGATTGAGAATGATGTTGCGGCAGTGACAGCAAACACAAAAATTGTTGAGTTTCTTCGCTGCAAACTGGAATAATAATAAAAAGGTTATGAAGAGGTTATGGAATTGTTGTTATTAAAGGAGAATTCCTAATTGTCCTAACATAAATGTTTTAACTTTACGGCTGCCGGAAGCAGAAGGGACAGAGGGAGTATGTGCTACCTCTGATTATGTCCAGCCATATCGTTGTGCTTAATTTCTTGTCAACTTGTGGAACTCTAGTCACTTTCTATTTGAACCAATCATTTCAAGTGCGCCATGTGGAGGGCACGTGAAACGTTGATCGGTTTTATGTAGCAAATCAGAAATTAAAAAGTTTTTGTTTGCCAGAACAATTAACGTTAAGTGATGAGTTAGGCCAATGACTTTTTTTTTGATTTTGTTTATAAGGAATGGTTTATCTTCGCAGTGATGATAAAACTAAACTGCTTTTTATCAAAACATCTTTGTTCCCAAACTAGAAAACATGGGTTATCAAAAAAGTATAGCTTACATTTTTGCAGCGAGCCAAATCACAAGGCCAGCGACAGCATCCGATAAACCCATTAAAAACAAATTAACAGCCAAGTCACCTTGAAGATTTCCTACACCAAGTGTAAGTCCGTAGTAGGAGAATGAACAATACACCCTGTAAAACACAACTTTGACATCACCATACGCTTTGCACATATGGAAACAAAAACGCAGCATATATTTGTATATCCTAGTGTCCCCTGTTTGGACCAAATTATGAGAAAGTGACCCACAAATTAAAGTTTCATCACCAGAGTTGGTCCAAATATACCTTTGGGTCAATCCAAAGGGGCAATATAATGAAGATGCTTTTTTACTTATCCGCTAATTACTTTGCTGATGTTTGTAAGCTTCAAACTATAACATAACAGCTTTCCCAACCTTCCTCAAATGTTATCATACGTTTTATTTTTTATAAGAACATTGAAACTCAAGAAAGCCTTGCGATGTCCTTAACTGACTTTGAAAAATAGTAAGTACGATCAGCGTAGACGTAATTACGTTTCAATTACTTTGTTCAATTTTATTTGCTTCCAAAATATTTCAATGTGAAAAATACATCATGGACACCCTACTCATTTTCATGTAAATCTCACATATTCTCAATTCAAAAAAGAATAAGGAATTCGTGATTGTTGATTTGTTACAGGCTGAAAATGTTCTTAATAACCTTCTTAATTTTATTGTTTTCTCTAAAAAGATGATAATTGATAATTGATCATAATAGATGACGAAGCAAAGATGTTCTTAGCATGTTCTTAAGTTTTGACCCCTCTGAAACCTTATGTTCTTGTATAATTTGTTCTTAAAGCATGTATGATAACAATTATCTTACCATAGGAAACCCAGGATAAGGGTTTTATATCTGGTATCTTTTAAACGAAATAGTGTGAAGTAATTCATGAAGCGATCTCTATTCTTCTCTTTTTTCGCATCCAGTTGCAGATCTTCAATTTCTAAGTTGTCTTCAAATTCGTAGTTAGTCCTCTTATTTAGTCTGTGAAGTATTATCTTTGCTTCATCTGTTTTACCTTTCGTTAAAAGCCAGCGTACACTTTCAGGAAGAAACCTTTAAATGGCATTTAGAATGAACTAACAAATTGGATAATATAAAATAATATACAAAACTTTATCTCATGGTAAACATAAAAATGGTAAATTGTTTTCATGAAATTAACTTAGAATATTTTTTTGCTGTTTCCCTCACCCTCTAGATAGTTGGGCGTTGACGAGGACGATGACGGGTGCAAGAATAACACACAAATAGTCCCATAACGATTTGCAGTAAAGCAAAAATCGCAAGTTAATTAACATGTAAAATTGCAACAGAGATTCCTTGTAGGGCGTTGCACTATAGGCGTTGTTTTAGTTGAATTCAGCAAGGGTCGGTGCTAACTGTATCAAGTTTTGTAGTGCATTCTACTCTCGATAAGTGGAACCTTCAAGGGACCGAAAAAAATGGTTCCACTTATCGAATGTTCCACTTATCCGAATTGCTCGACAAGTGGAACTCCTATGAAACCGAAAAAAAAAGTTCCACTTATCGAACTGCTCTCTTATCTGAAATCTCAGGAGACCGAGGAATTTACGAATAATCAAAAACAGGGGGAGGAACAAAAGAAAATGCTTTATAGATATTTATGTTCCACATGATGATTTTTCTTAGCAATGAAGTTTTGCAATCGAAAAAAGAATGCTTTGATTCAAATGATTCGAACGTACTCTCTTATGAAAAAGTTCCACTTACATGAATAAATATTGCTCAAGGGACCAAAAAAATGGTTCCTCTTATCCGAATAAAATAAGAGAGGTTTGTTAGTGCAAATCCAAGGGTCCGGAGAAATTGGTTCCACTAAACAAAACTTCCACTTATCCTGGGTTCACTTATCGAGAGTGGACTGTAGTAAGGCAAAGGTAGTTGCAGTAATTTCAACACAAACGAGCTAATCCTTACCATAAAGGCGTAATCAACACACTTCCAATTGAAATCATCGCTATGCACAAATGCCTCCAATTTGGCAGTATTTTGAACAGTACGCCCAAAACCATTATAGCCACGCCCCAGATAGGGATTGCACCTGCGATGGTTCTCCATTTGGGGCTCACAAATTCCATTAAGAATACCATACCTGTGGATAAGTAGCCTGAAAACGAAGTACTATCCATGAGTGCCATAAACTCAGAGTCTCTTGCCTTTTTTGCTATTCTTTGCGCCATCTATCAATCGCAAAAGGCAAGAGAGCCTGGGCTCAAGGTTGTACAAATTGCTAACGTTTTTTTCTTTACAATAGTAAATAACATGAATGAGGTTTGAATGTTATTCTGATACAATTTATAGACAAGAAGCCCCGGGGACGAGGTTGAGATACAGTCAAACATATGTGTAACGACCACTCTAGGAATCTCAGACGAGTGGTGATCCTGTACAATTGGATTCAAACTCGAACCCAGGGTTTCTTGTCTCTTTGAGTCCCTGTGTTTGAGGTTGCGAGTAGGTTTTCTTTTATTTACGGCAAGCTTTCATTATTTCATTAGAGAAGCTCATTAGAGAAGCTCAGTTTGATCACTCAATGCGATTCAAATCAATCTCTCACGAAATGGACCTTGTAACTCCAACACAAACTGTAATGTGTTTAAATTATAGGTTTGAAAGAACCTATCGAAGCCAGGGTACCTCCAGCGCCAATGCCCACACAAAAGAGACTGCCAGCCATCATGTGCCAGTTCATGGAGAACGCCTGCACCAGAAGGAAGACCAACATTGTTAAGTAGGCTATCAAAATAGTTTTCTTCCGGCCAATCATATCACCTAGAGGAAAGCAGAACTCATAACCAACTTCTTCGATATCGTCGGTATATCGTAAAGGCAAGAAACCCTGGGTACGAGGCTAAATGCAAATCTTTTAAGGGTGTACAATAAAGAAGATCAGGTTAAACTATTAAACTAGATTTGAAAATTGGATCTAGTAATGGGGCGGATTCTTATGCTTAATGGCGTGAATGGTGAGTGTTGTAGTCTAGGTGGATGTTAACGGTCGTGTTCATATGCAGTAGTTTGGCTGAGTTTAACTGGGTTGTAAATCGATGCGTTGATTTAAGCTCTTTCAGTTTTCGAAATTTTTATGCAAAGTTCAATGACCCCATAAGATTTCAATTACTGAACGCACTAATTCAAAACACATTCTTTCTTGTAGTGCCAAAGAAGGTGCAATAGTGCGTTTTGGTGTGTTGTTTTCTTGGAGACTTGTCCCGAATTTCCGTTTAAACATCCAGTCATCAGGTATGGCCTCATTTTCAAGATTTTAACTGCTTTAAATGGTCTCACAGTGGAATGGAAATAACAATTGAATATTAGTATGTAATAAGGATATGTAATTAGTAATGGTGGATATAAAAAGGAGGAGGAACTTGATAACTAGATATTAGCAAGCTGTTTAAACAAAAAATTCGGGAAAGGCCTATTATTCAAGCAATCTCAAGATAGATCATACAGAATAATTCTACAGAAACCTAAAATGCATAATTTATGATAATTTATGCATTTTTGGGATTGGAATGTCACATTTCAAAAAGAAATTATATTTCTCCCTTTCTCCAGTTTCTTGCATAAACGGTAGCTAAAATAGGACAATGCCATACCTAAATGCCCCGCAGTTGCACAGCCAACCAGAACACCAAACATTTGCGTGGTAATAAGAACGGGTGGGATCCACTTTTTATCACAAATCAATTTCCACTATAAGTCACAGTTAAGAACAGGTGATGAACAAATGTCAAGAGACGACAGGAACAAATTGTTAAATGCTGCTAATACAGCTATTTTTCTTTATAAACAACACAGGTAAAGAACACCTTTAGACTGGATTAATATTTATTAAAAATTTTTTTTATAATAAATAAAGTAACAAACATATAAGACAAAAGGCTTGAACACCTCCGAAGCACCCGAAGGTGAGATCGCCAGGCATTCAGCCTAAAAAGTAACGCAGAATAAATGACATATAAAAGCATGGAGTTCGATCTCTAAAAAACAGTATCACTGAAAAGTGATTGACTGAAACGCACAGTCCCCTTGATATATTTAACTGTCAAACTAAGAATCTGTCGGTTAGTCATCTCATCAAACATTGGGTTTCCATATAAAAGAATACTGACTATGACTATGAGTTTTATACACCTTTTTCAAATCTCTGTTTAAGCAACCTTTGACTCATTCAACCTTGACTTGTTAGTCTCTAGGCTTCTATTCGTAATGATTGGCTCTTCCGCCCGCCAACTTGCAACTGGTATCTGATTTACTGCCACAGATACGCATGGCATTGCTCTAACTTTCCCAAGGACCAGTGTGCAGTTTGTCGATGGCTCCTAATGACTGGACTCGAATACGATTCGTACTTGAAGGTACTATCCACCACACCATCGCTACACCTCGTTTTCATGTTTTTGTTTTGTTTCGCTGATTGTGTGGCTTTATTATTTTGATAACTATTCTTTTTATCAAGACTCTCACAAGGATGATTACGAAAAAAATTCGACATTGAAAACGAGGTTGAATATGCTAGCTCGAGGAAAATAAGGTAATTCAACAGAAATTTCGATAACGGTTTATTACGAAGAAGGCATAAACTTTTAAAAGATATAACAAAAGATATATTGTGTAGAGCACATGAGGAAACCTACATTTTCGAGTCATTTTTTGCTACGTCACTTGGCCTTTATGACGATCAATTTTTTTAATCGACGTAATGGTCACGTCTGAACCAGACTTAAACTTTACGATTTTATCACATTACCACTAACGTATCCACATCAACATGAAGCTTGATGGAATAGTTTTCAAAATTTCAACAAAATTCAAGAAGTTACTCTAGCTACCTCGTTTATGATGGTATAGATGTTCTTGTCAAAGACGACTGTCTCATTTCCATTGGGACAAACCTGCTCTTTCCGAATGAAGTAAGTGGTGTTGCCTGTACAAGAAAACACAGAAAACTTGTTGATGAGTTTGTTATGCTAACCACAACCCAGTGGGCAAAATCGTCCAAAAGTCATATCGACGAAGAGCATTTTTATTGAAATTGTATGTATATTTCTATAGAAGTGCACTCATTCGCAGAGATTTTTTAACAAATGTGCCCGCTGGGAAGGTGTATATACCATGGTTCGGTCAAACTTTTAATCTCCAAACGAATTGAATAGAACGCTCTACTAATTTTATTATCTCCTTGATACAACGTACAGCTACCACAATGCAACGAGAAAAAAACTGATAATATCGCAACAAAATAATCCCAGCGGGCAAATCAGATAAAAAATCAAGAAGAGGGGGTGCATTTCTATAGCAATATACACAGTAGTTAAATAAAGATGCTCTTCATCGCAGTGACTTTTTTAAGATTATACCCAAAACAAGTAAATATAGGATTAATATATATTATGGTACTACATTGTGGTACGAATATAGTTTATGAAAGGGATATGTGAATAGTGGAAACAAAAAATGAATTCTGTGCAGGAGAAACTAAACTCATTTTTTGTTTACTTTCTTTTGTTACCTTCTTTGCCATTTGGAAGTGTTTCAAAAATGATGAATGTCTGTTTTATGACTCTTCAAAAAAAATCAGTTTTTGTTTTCAGGATATTACCATTTAAAGCATTCGTCCCAAACTTGAACTCCATGGTAACATGACGTCACAAATGTCACAATATTCAAGCGGAAATTATGCTCACTTATTATTATTTATTATCTCAGTCAATTTTAGTGAATTTCAGTCAATTTTAAACTGTTACCATAGCAACCTTGTCTGTTCATTCATGATGTGAGGGAAAAGAGGAATTGTATTATGGAACCCAATACCAAAGGAAATCAAAGATAAAAGGGTAAAAGAGAGACCGCATATTCTTAAGTTATCCCCTTTTCTTATCAATAAAGTTACATAATTAAAGGTTTTGTACTACAAGAAATTTTTCCAGCATTTAAAGATGGAAATTCGTATTTCTATGATTTATTTGATCAAAAATTTATCAAAAATTGCCAAGCTCACTTGACCCAGACGCACAAATAAAGACGCACTTGACTCACAGCCCTAGGGCGCCCAAATAATGTCTTCTGAAGGTTCCAATGAACCTGCTATATCTTAAATGAATATTTTCACACTTACTTGTGGTGTTGGTATATTGACCAACTGACCACCATTTTGGCGGTCCTGCTATTAACCCCATCATAACCATCGTCCATGGTGGTAAGAAATGAGTCATAAAAAAAGAACACAGGATCAAAACTTGAGTGCTTCCACATTCTCCAAGGGTTTTGTCGAGTACCTTTCCATATGTCATATCTGAAGCCAGATGTGTTCGAAGTGTTAGTTCACATAACCATTTGGAGCTTTAGTGGTTGACACTACAATGAAAACGTTCAAAGGAACATTCAGAAAGCAAGGCAAAACAGTGAAGGGTAAAAGAACATTCATACATATACAGTGGACTCTCACATTCATTTTGACAATGCTCCTGACAACGATTCCAAAAATGGACTATTTTCTATGCAAAGTGATTTTTGTGAAAGTGGGTAAATTGTTTTGCTTTTTGCTAAATATTTTCTGCCCTCGAAACAAATTCATAATTCGGCTTTCTATTACTCGAACTCTCCATAATCCGAACTGAACCGGTGTTTCCCCTCAAGCGAAGACCCAGCAATATCGAACGATTTTGTTTTACTGCAATAACAAAAGTAATGATCTATTTACTGAGAAGAAACCAATACATCAGCACTAGATTTTATTAACTTCCTTGTAGATGACTTTCTAAGTGACGTGTTGTTTATGAATGCATGTGTTTTTTTTCTCTCGATAATTTCTTAACGGTGCGACAAAAAATGTTAATGATCAAGTCATAGACCATCAGTTTTTTAAATGCTCGGTTCACAAACTTTCTGCTGAATAAGTTATGGGAATTTTGATAATAAGGTAAGTTGTTTTAATAATACACATTAGCAGCGGTTTCACTTACTTTCAGATAGATTTCGATTAATTTCGGTTTGAACAGGGTATTAGCATTAACCAAACATAAATACTTGAAAGTAATTTATAAGCAGATTCAAAACACATCTAAAATCTAAAGCTTCCCTTCGGCAAAATAAAGCTCTGATATTGCTAGTTATCTTCCCAACAAAGCGTCTGTTTCGATCATATTGTCGATCTTCTCGTAAATGCTAAAACACAAACCATTATATAAAACAATGCTAATATTTCCTCGCAAGAACTAATTAAGAATAAATTCCATGTCTTTTTGAGATGATAACATGACTATTATAATAATACTAAGGTCTAGTTCACACTTGTTAATATTAGATTTGTTTCTTAATATTACATTTTTATACTATTTAACAGGGTGGATCTTTCTTGTATTTCTTATGTATATAGTTCTATGCAGGCGATGGGACCGTTGCATGCGGCATATTGCTTTTACAATAGTGCTATCTATGTGGTGCAATTATAGGCATGGGAAAAAATGAATTAGGTCTTTAAAAAAGAGAAAAATCAATTTTATAGGAAAGCAACGGTGAGAAACTCTTATATGTAGAAAATGCCATGATCTGCGGTGACGTTCATTTACTATACAATCTTAAGAAAAGCAATTGAAGTCCAAGTTTCTTAAGCGAGTCTTTCAGTGAATGATCATGCAGCTAATAGCTTAAGGACAACGGACGAAAGACATGACCTCTGGATATTCTCTTGATATCCGGGAAAATAGGGTCAAAGGAAGGCTTTGCCCCTGCTAGGAGTCCATGAAGAATGTTTAATAAGGTTTACCACTGAATATACAGACTGGGCTTAGTTTTGGAAGGATTTTATAATGAAATTCTAACGTAATCTTGGTTATCTTCCATTTCTTCCATTAATAGGTCTGCTGTAACTAAGGGGAAAGCCTTTAAAGTTATGGTTTTTAACTCACTTACTTAAAGGGGAAGTCTACTCTTAAAATCAAAATTGAGTTTTTTGCACCATTTAGAAGAATTTCAAAAATGATGAAAGTCAGTTTTTGAATTTTCAAAAAATCATTTTTCGTTCACGAGATATTGCCAACTAAAGGTTTTGCTCAAAATTTGATCTCCATGGCAATAACTTAGGCAGTTTTAGTGATACAACAAATACTTAGTGATTTGATACCTGTGGGTGTTTGTCACTATACATAAAAAATTCTAGCACTGTATCACTAATACTTCTTGAGTTATTAACACATTTGTGTGTGTCAGCAATTTCTTCTTGAACATTGCGATGTCGTGTTACCATGGAGATCAAGTTTCGAGCAAAAACTTTAATAACATAATATTTCGTGAACGAAAAAAGATTTTTTGAAAATGGCACAAAAATTTCTTCAAATGGTACAAGATCTCAATTTTGATTTTGAAATTAGACTTCCTCTTTGATAGTCTCCCGATAAATGTGAATAACGCTTAATGTGGGTTGCCTCAAAGACGCTCAAAAGCAACATCAGAAGATAATCCATTAGTCCTGAGGAACGGCTAAGTGCTACTCTGCGATATTTCGCAAGTGGCGATGTTACGACAACAACTCTGAGGAGTTATTGCGTCAGTCAAAAATTACTTGGGCGCATCATTGAAGAAACTACCGATGCAATATGGGATGCTTTGACTGAATAGGGATATCTTGATATTACAATAGAAGAAGAAAACTGGTTATCAGCCACTCATTCATTTCAGGACGGCTGGAACTTTCTTCAATATCTGGCTTGTATTAATGGCAAACATGTTATAATTCAAGCATCACACAACAGGAGCTAGTTGCTTTGCAATAACGAAAATTTTTCAGAACTTTTAGCTGTTTGCAATACATGTTAATTGTTGACAATGGCTGATATTGGAGAGACTGGTAGACAAAAGTGATAGAGAGGTTGCCAATAGTAACATTGATTACTCTATCAACAAAGGTTTGCTTAGCTTCCCGAATTTCCCGAATTTCAGTTTAAACGATATTTTTTTCGACAAACTCATATTCTCGCCAAACTCATATTTTTTCAATAGTCTTTTACACGCATATACATTGTTTGATAAATTAAAGATTGTTCCCCAAGCGCTTGTAGGGATGATCAATTACCGTAAAAAAATAATGTCACGCAACCTTTTCTTTTGTGGAAATACTTTTAAGTGGTTTTACTAAAGACTTACAAAATAACTGACCAGACTGGTTTTTCTTAACTGGCGCACTTTTGGCCTCGCCCAGGGCGTCAATGAAAAGCTTATCTACAACATTTGTTCCTATTATCAGTTGAGTCTTCCCTTTCCCAGATAGGTATGGAGGAATTAACTTTGTCATCTAGATGAATGGCGATAGGGAAATTCATTGTCATTTCCCTCAGAAAAATTCTGACACGCTAAAAATTTGAACGATGTTTGATGTTTATTGGTTGGTATATATGTCTTCCAGAAATCTTAACTCTTCACACAATCTGCAAGCCACTGGCTTTACATATCCGAGATCTTGATTTCTGCAACTCATTTATTCTATGCAAATATTTTTTAAAGGAATCTGTTAAATTTCCCACTTCATACAAACATTTTAGCATCTCAGTGTTAAGAACACGACAAAAATATTTTGGTACTTGTTGGTTATACATCTGTACTGATTCTGTAAAGCATTTTTGCAGCAGCCACAACAGAAAAAGAAAGACAGAGGTACCGTAGGTGTTGTATATGACGAAGTGTCAAATTGAATCAATGGTTGCAAACTGTTAACTAAATCCATTACATCATCTTCTTTTCTACCTTGTTCTTCATGGATCTTTGGAAGTCGCTATTGTTTAAAACAGCTAATAGTAAACATTGCTGGTTTCTTTGTGGCTGACGTCTTAGCAATTGCTATTCTTACTTTTTGAAACTCAAATCCAGGGGGCTTAATTTCAATGAATTCAATATTTCAAGTGTTTAGAGGTGGGGAATACTACAAGACACGTATGTATGACTTGCCCTCTCTATGACTTTCGCTGACCACTTGATATAGCAACACATGGTCGCATATGTACAAAGAAAACTAGTAACTATTAAGACAAGAAAGTGAACATAAAAAGTTGACGATAGTTCAACTATATGTTTTTCGTCAGAATTAGACTACGCATGCGTTAGGATTAAAATGACCCATTCTGAGTAAAATATTGTATTGTAAGTAAGTAAGTAAGTAAGTAAGTAACGGGAGTTATATATCTGCGTATGTTTAGAGGGAAATATGAAAAAATGATGCAATCTCAAGCAAACATTTTTCGAAAGTATTCTAGAATTAGTCTTTACAAAATCCCAAAACTTGATTTCTACAAGGATGATAGTCAAAAAAATAATCAAACAAACAGTTGTCTTGTCGGATGGATAAAATGCTAATACAGACCCAGGTTCGGGTTAAATTGACAGAAAAGTCAAAATTATTCATAAGCTGCTTATTCATTTAAATTATTTTATTAATTTGGTTATTTTTGCAATATTAAAGCTGGGTTTTAACTTTAAAACAACTGAACAAGGATCAGCGGCATATACAGCCAAGAGCATGCGCAGAAATGACTCTGCAGAAGTACGTGAACAAAGTAACATTGAATTTGATAGGATTTATTTTGATTCAAGTAATCCGCCCAAGTCTAACGCCCCGAAAAACGATCCGCAGAGCATTGTATGTCACAGTACACGCAACTCATGCCGAAACAAACATCATTGCTTTTAAGTAAAAATCAAATTAATGCAACCTCATTCCCAGGCCTTCTCAGCATTTCAATACACACTATACGGTGATGCATTGCCTGATTATTTAAGATTAATATTTATAATCCTTTACCCGTTCATCTGCCAATCAAATTAGTCTTTTCCCTTGCAGAGCCAGTAAGATTGAATTTATTTTAAGATTTAATTTCATTACAGTAATCCACTGCGGAAGGGAACGGTGAAAACAAAATACTAATGAAATAGTTTAATAAGTAACTTGACTCTTACATCATTTGCCCAGACAAAAGTTTTAAGGTTTTCACCCAAACCTGAAACAAGAAGAAATTTGTCTATTGGGCTGTATTTATAAATCAATATTGTTAAGTAAACGAATGCATGGAAACGAGGCCAAACGTGATCACCAGGCATTAATACTTTAGTAAAAGAAACATCTAACTCTTCACTACTTGCTGGTGGGGACAATCACCTTTCCGACAATTTCTCGAACTATTGCGACAGTGTTATTATCGAACTTTGTTAAATCGCTGTGAAGGCTATCAACGTACTTCCAACGAGCTCTAGCACCTTCTTTATATAACTCTTGGACTGCCTCCCCTTTCCTTCCTGATTCAATTTCACTGTACTTATCAAAGATTATATCTCCTGTGACGGCATCAGTTACTTGCGCATGATATTTACGCATTCCAGGCTTCAAATCCGTGCCGATCTTATCCGCGCTGTCTAACTCTGGATCATTATTAGCAAACTCCAAAGCTTCGGCATCCGACTCATCATCGTCATCCTCGCTATCTCGTTTCCATCTGGTTTCGCATACCCCTTCAAATTCTTTCCAGAATGCATATTTGACATCGCAAATTTTGACGGGCGACACCTTGTCGGTTCTCCACGGGTCCAACTCTCTTTCATAATTAGCAAGGGCTGCCAAATTTTTATTCAATACGTCATTGAATTCTGTCGTATACTTTTCTTTTTTAGCTGTATCTTTGTAATTTGTTGCTTTCTGGAGAGCAAGGAATGCCAAATGTGCCGACATCGCTGTGAAGGTATTGAAGTACAAGCCATACTTGGCACGTCCATCTTCTTCAGTCATGCCCTCAACAGTGTGCCATTTTAGGTCCTCACTTCTTGATGCGATGAGTTTTATAAAGTTCCGAAAACAAATCGGTTTTCGATTTTCGGATTTTATGTTTGAACATCTCTCGTACTGCCGCTTCATGACTTGAACATCATTTTCCAAATTCCGAAGTTCCGATGCGGAGAAGCTGAAACCATACCATCGCTTGAGCTCTATGACAGCGTAGTACCAGATAGATTCATCTAAATCGATTGGAATATTGATCATTATAACGTTAGATGTGAGTTTGGAGAAAACCCAAGGCCTTTTCCTATTTTATCAAGGCCCACATTTACGGTTGCCGAACTCTAAATATGCAGTCATACAGAACAAGTTCAGCTGTTCTTCAATTTAGTGTTCCTTCATTAACATTAGCTATGTCCTAAAAGTGTCCTATGTCCTAAAACCCACCACCAAAAAAAATGATTCTCAAGATCAGCACTTCTATTTGTAATTCGTATAATTTTCCCACTTCGTCCCCAGACATTCTTGTCTTTTTGCATATTATTCGAACAACCTACGGTAAATTCGGATTTCGGCTCTCTTGTAAGTTACCAATAAATGCTTTAGCCCTGACATCAAGCTCGAAGAAGGAATAGTAATTGTCAAAGTAAGAACAAATTTATGAAGTTAATTCGACGCCATCGTTTATCAAGTCGTCGAGTCGTTCTGGATGTTGACTCATGACGTCATTAATCGTTTTAGAAGTTAACCCGGTTCACAATAAGTCGACATTCAAGTCGTCGAGTCGTTTTAGATGAACACTCGTTTTTCAATTTGAGGCGTTTTAGAAGTTGGGGTCGCTATATGCTTATTGTGAACACCGCGTTAACTTCTAAAACGATTCGACGAGTTGACAAACCAGATTTTGGCGCCGAATTAACTTCATACAAATTAGGATGGAGAAAGTTTCATTCCACCGGGAAAATTTGTCGATAAAAAATAACTGCGGAGGAGTAATTTTCTATAAAAATATATGCGCAAGTTCCATGAAAATTCACTTCATCGCAGATCTTAGATTGGACTTTAACGGCTCTTGCAAACAAGGGTAAAACATTAACAGTATCAAAAGACATGTTTTTTATAAGTTTCTATAGCAACCACGACCCCAGGGTTTCTTGCCTTTTCGATATACGATTGGTGGCCATGAACATTCATAGCTATATGGAAAAGGCAAGAAACCCTGGGTTTGAGGTTGGTGTCTACAGGTAAGTTTTCAATTGACGTATACTGTTTATAACCATTAGTAATTCTTTGCTCGATGATTACTGTTTGATACAGGGGTAATGCTGATATTTTATTTTCATAGCAATCCTTAAGCTTCGGGGACACGGGCAACATTTTTCATGCGATTGCAACAAAAATCTGTTTTGTTGCAATCGCAAGGCATTTGTTGTTCGTATCCCCATAGTATATTTGTTTGTTGCTGCAACAAATTTCACCCATAAAAATGTTGTAGCAACAAAAAAAAATATCAAATCAGTTTGATATTTTTTTTTGTTGTTGCTGCAACAAATTTTTCATGTTGCAAATGCGTTTTGTAAAATGTTGCTAGTGTCTCCACATTTGCAACATGCTTTTATACAAAACTTTTGTTTTAATCCAATGATATTCGTTTATTTTTGCTGACTTGTCAAAACAAGTTTGCTTCGGTAATCATAACAACGTGGTTTTCGACGAAAGCACGCAGTATTTTGTTGCAAGAAACTCAACATAGGCGACACTACGTGCGACTGCAACAAAAAATATTTTGTTGCAATCGCATGAAAAATGTTGCCCGTGTCCCTGAAGCTTTAAGCGTTTTCTTTTACATTCAAATTACATAAGATTCCTACTAATTTCGATCGCGAAATGAGAATTTGATTGGTATATTTTTAGTTAAGAAACATTACATAGTTTTTATCACAAATATAGTAGATTATAAGAATGTTTACATAAGCTATCTGAAATATATAGATCGTCCTTACACATTATTTCAAGTAACACGGGAGACTCGTAGAATCGAACTGCTTGTGAAAACGCGTGCACTTGCAGATAAAAGATAAAAGATGAATTACATTTAATTGGTGTCCAGAACCCAGCGGGAACAATTGTTGAAAATCTCTGCGAAGGAGTGCATTTCCATCGAAATATACACACAATTTCAATAAAAATGCTCTTCCTCACCGTGACAATTTGTGTTTCAGCAGAGAATGCAAATTCGCAACTAACTTTGAAAACTCTTCCATAAAAATAATCAATCATTTTACCAAGGTGTCAAACCCTTCTTGTCGATAAATAAATAAATAAATTACCGTCACTTAAGCCGGATCTCCACTAGACGAAAAAGTTCGCACGAAAAAGATACTAATATTAACAGTATTAATATCAACAGTAGTGTGTCCTTCCACATTGTTAGCCATCTTGAAACTGGTTATGTTGGAAAGTTGGAAATTACTACAATGCCATTGGTTTAGAATTTGACGATCGTCGTTCGCCGGACGAAAAGTTAACGTCATTTCTACTTTTCGTCGAGAGAATATCATCGCCGCGACGATCAGTTTTACTCTTCTGCGCATGTGTCGTCGCTAAAATTTAAGACGATCGCCTTAAAAATCGTCTAGTGGAGATCCGGCTTTAGAAACTTAGATATTTTGACAACAATCTATGAAAGGTAATAAGCCAATCTCAGCAAAACCATCGCGTTTATTTTTAGCTATCAAATAGACCTTTCCCGAATTCATGTTTAAACGATGCATCATGGCTGAGTTGTCGTGTCTAACCTCACTTTTAATATTCAAACTACTTCTAATTATTGGAATGGGAATTACGAATAATAGAGAGTATCATTAAGTTAGAAAGTAATGAAATCAGTGGAACAATGAATTGCATAAAAACGAGGTTAGATATGAAACTCGGCCACAATTCAGTGTTTAAACTGAAATTCGGGAAAAGTCTATTGCACATCATACCCACATAATATTTTTATTGCTTTAGTAATGACGTGTTTTTTTATATATATCTCTTTATTAATTAATTCACTGATTATTTTTATTCACTAAGGGAATAATTGAAAGGAATTAAGATCATAAAGTCTAGACCGTACATGTAAGCCACAACACAGTATTTAAACAAAAAAAGTTTACTCAAGGCCAGTAGTTATGAGGGACAACGTCTAGAAACGGCGAGTATTGTGTCACCTTTTTGATCTGTAAAATAATATTTTTGTAATACGTCATGATTCCGTTTGATGCTGCCAGAATCTATTGCCAATTTCGACTTTCTAAGAATCGCCAAATAATCCAAATCTCCACAGGAAGCGCGGTTTATCGCAGTGAACACTAAAAGTAACACCAGAAATCCCATGGCTAACACTTTTCATGCACACTGAGTGTGTCAAATTCCTCTCTGTGGGTTTTACATTAGAATTACTTCATGTTAACAAGTGGACGGGGGTTTGAATTATTGGTACTTTTTAGAGAAATGCAGAAGTTTATTAGAAGCGTCATTGATCTTTGGCCATTTTAATATTAGGATTTTCCATGGGTTTTGTTTCAAATATCATTCTCAAAACAAGGGAAAGGCATGTGCAACCATTCTAAACCAAGTATCCATCCCCCCTCCATAAAGTGATTTGTTTCAGATCAGCATCGCTGTTATTCCAAGCGAACGATTTTCTGCATGATTGCACACCAATTTGGCATTAAACGTCAAAATAGATATTCTCAAGGTGATTTGATTTCATGTCAGTTTTTCAAATTGATAACTTTGAGCATTACATGCTATATGAAATTGATGTGCGTAAAGGAAATTAAAGAGTGCGTTCTTTTTTTTCCTGGAATGTGTAACTTTTACCCGACAAATAGAGTCCAGTCAATTTTGTTGCACGCCTTGTAGTTATTAGTTAGTACTTATAAAAACATGGTCTTGCGGGTAATTTGGGATTAATTAATTTCCCAAACAAACGAGGGAAATGTTACCAAATTCACGAATAACCACGGATAAATAATGTTGTTCATGGCATGGTTGGTTACAATTTGATTGACATCTCCTGTTGTCACACATCATGTCTCTTGAGTGATATTTCAAGCGTTTCATATACTTCTGATTTTTTCACATGTTTAGAAATTTGTAAAATTTCTTGTAAATATGCCAGAAAAACCTTTTTTTTTTACTGACTTGGTTAAATCATGCAAACGTTCAGAATTTCTCAACATCTAGATAAAAAGTAAGAACAACTTTAAAAAATCAATAATCTGGAAGTGTCAAATTCGAGATTTTCCCAGTGGGCAAAATCGTTAAAAATTCACTGCGACGAAGAGCATTTTTATTCAAAAAGTGTGTATATTTCTATAGAAATGCACTTCTTCGCAAAGCTTTTTCAGCAAATTTGCCCATTAGGTTATTTGGTCAGCAATTCGTGTGATATGTTTCTCCAAAGACTCATCTCTCAAGGTTCAGTCCTCTTTCCATCATCCTGCATATAATTTGTTTAATGAAAATCGCACTTCAAAAGACTTCCCTACATAAACGTTCCGCCTCCTTCTTTGAGAAAAATTACTTTATTACAGTGATTTCTCTTAACAATGTAACAGAAGAGTAAAAAGACAGTCTCAGTCACTAGTGCCAGTTATCTAAGGCTCTGAGAAGAAGATTTATTCTGTGAAGACGATTTTACAGTGTGCAGTACAGTTCATAGATACAAAAAAAGATTGATACAAAGTTATATTATGCAAGTAGTCTCTCCTCCACTGCTGTTGTATACATCCTTTAAATAAATTAGTTCTTATCTTGAAACTTCTTGCCCAAGCTCCTTCGTTCAACACTACGTTTCTTTGCTAGCTTCAAGATGAACTCGAGATCACGCTTAAAAAGCCTTTTACCAACACCACCACATGAGTGACAACCAATATCCTGCATAGACTGGAGGTCACGCTTCCCAAACCTTCCATCCTGCCCTTCTACTTGCATACAAAAGGCGAAGGAAGCCAACAAGAGTATCAGAACAACTTTACTATTCATTGTCTTTGTTATCTAAACGCGTAATGTTAATGATCTGTACCAAATCATAATTAAAAACACGGTGCCTAAGCTTGTAAGATTGGAAAAAATACCTTTATAAAACTAAACCCTAAGTTCATGAGTAAGAAATTTCCGTAACGTTACAGCTTATTTCAAAATAGAACGAAAAGTAAAACTTTTGTAAATATTGATGAAGACCTATGTCTCAATTTGGCAAAATCTGCAAATTTGGTTCAAAGTATTGCCCATCCTGAAAAATGACTGCCGAATATTGCTATCTCTGGCTATAAATCAACTACTACTAGCAATTCGGAGGACGGAAGAGCCAGACTTCACGGATGGAAGCTAAACCACTGAAAACTCCCAGTTACTTATGTATGTTATTATTGGGTTTGCTACACTTTTAGCATTTAGATAAAGAAAGGCTTTTTGCCCCGCATAACAGATGTTAGTTGCACCTAAGTATAATCCGACCTGTTCATGGCAGTCCACATGCGGTTGTTGAAGATAGAGTTCGCTTGTTGCTATGTCTCCATTATGGTGTCTAGGTAATTTTCATGGAAAAATTTTTTTGCGAATTAAGTGTGTTTCGGATAACTCTTTTGAAAAAAAACCAGATGTTTCCGAAACCGAAAAAATCATCGGGATTCATTGTAACAAAGTCAAGGACGAACATGGAAAAAAAAGTTACTGAAAGTACTATATACAACTTACATCTTTTAAAAGTAATAACAGCGTGCTAGCCAGAGAATTTAATCCAGTCTGGTTTACAGAGAATTCTTGAAGAGACTTTTATGAAGAAAAGTACCGAAAATCGTTTAAAAAGAACTTTTGTATTTTCTGAAACTTTCATGAAAATTAGAAGTTTAAATAAAGAAAACATTTCAAAGCAAGTCGATACTTTTTGTTTCTCTTCTAGCGAAAGAAATATCACAACACAATGTTATGTATAGCTAAAATAGACTTTTCTATACATTCACGTTTTTCTTTTATAAGCAACACATAAGCAATAAATACATATTTTTTTTCAATTAATGCTTAGCAACAAATTAATCAACATTACTACTAAAAAAATGGTCATCATTACTACCAACGTCTGACCTTGGTTTCTTATTAAAAAAGGGCAACAATCACTTATCAAGGCATTTTTTATTTAGTGTTTAATAAAAAAAAGACTTTTAAATTGGAGTCTCATTTATTTGCCTAATCACAGACCCCCTGACTCAATTATCTCCATAATATGTCGTAAAACTACCATCATGCATTGCTGTAGTTGTCACTGACATCTAGGAGTCCACAGGTGTTTTAATACGGTATTCGCTTTCGCTGCTTCCGTAAGAATATCATGTTATATATTATCACTGCAACAACGTTGTTCAGTCAACTGTTGATGCAACTTCCAGAAGTTTCAGAGGAAAAGATCGACATTTTAGGTACACAAAGTAGCAAATAAACGTTCGTAGATTCTTTGCAAAATGTCAATCTTTTCAAACCTTGTTTCTTAATGGTTAATGGTTCTTTTGCTACGCCTTTTCTCAATCAATGAAAGGAATCAAAATTGCCCCGTAAGAGGAATGTTTACTGAAGTGCCTAAGTAAGAACGATTGAAAAGATTTCAGTTCTTTTAAAGTGTTATCTGTACATCTAACATACTTTCCTTGATCTATACCCTCATCAATCATCATTTGGACTTTCCTTTGATAGTCTACTTTGTTTAGTATAGTAATACTGCTGTCTTTATCTCCTGATAGAAGAACTATATTTTCATTATTACGTACGGGGCAATGCGACCAACTACTAACCATCCAGCCCGGTTTTTTGCATCAGCTACAACTCATAAGTTCGATAAAATAGATCATGTTAATTTAGAGGATTTGAAATTGAGACCAATAATTGGTCAAACAGGAACGTGTTATTATAACGCTGGAAAAGTAATAGCTACATATTTACAGCCATTAACAGTCAATGAATTTGTAATTAACGATACACAAAAATTTCCGTCCATGATAAAAGACTTACCTCTACAAGATGATGAAGAAGATGTAAGTTATGACATAGAATCTCTGTTTACTAGCATTCCAATTGATGATACGATTGAATACATATGTGACGAAATTTATATCAACAAGAAATTAGAAAGTATATGCAAGAGTATCTTTGAAAAATTACTATACAAATTAACAACAGAGTGCACATTCTCTGCTAATGATCAGTTGTTCAAACAAAACGATGGTGTAGCGATGGGTGGCCCCTTATCAGTGGTTTTAGCAGGTTGTTTCATGAATAAGATGGAAATGGAAATCGTCAAAACAATGAAACCAATTTTTTATCGAAGATATGTTGACGATACATATAGAAGAAGGAAGAAGGATACTCCAGATCTTTTATTCGATCAATTAAATTCTTATCACCCTAACATAAAATTAACGATTGAAATTCGTCCAGAGAAATTTCTCGACTCAAAAATTATCTACAACGATAATCACTTAGAATTTATGGTGTACCCAAAGAGCACAAAATTACCATTTCATTGGAATTCCCAAGTGCCCAAGAAATACAAGAGAAATGTTATCAATGGTGAACTACATCGAGCTCATAGGATCAGTTCATTTTTCGAAGAAGAAAAGAAGAGAATTTACAAAAAGTTCAGACACGCAGGATACCCCAGCAGATTCATAAATTCTGTGTTTAAGTCTTTTAACGCACAAGAAGAAGAGTTTATTATCCCGCATTGGCTGTTTCAGGGAGAGAAACGAACAATATCAATTCAATTACCATATTGCCATAGGAATGAGGATTCAATTAGAGACTTCACCAACTGCTTAGAATTAATAACACATCAGAAACTAAACATACGCATTTTTTGGAACACTAGAAAAATCAGAAGTCTTTTTCCACTGAAAGACAGAGTAGTTCACAAAAGTTGCGTAATTTACGAAGGAGAATGTAGTTGCGGAGATTGTTATATAGGCGAAACTAAACGAAACGTGGAAGTTAGATGGTCTGAGCATGCGCATCCTAAGGGCAGTTCAGAGCCCGCTAAGCATTTAATCAACAACCCGGGACATTGCATAAAGAATTGACGCCATAAAAATAATTTTGTGCTATTGTTAATCATTTATTTTTATGACGTCAATTCTTTATGCAATGTAATGTCTTCTGTTTAACTGTAAAGGCGAATCTCCACAGAGCAATTTTCAAGCGTCCGAGCGCCGAGCGACCAGATGGTCACTGGTCGCTGGTCGCGGAACAATCTCCACACATAATTTTTCTAATAGAATGAGCGCCATAAAATGTAAACAAACCAATTCAAATTATAAAAAAATGGAGGAAGAACACAGACGAAAAATTATTATTCTTATTTTATTACGTCGTAGACTACAAGAGAGTATTGCTATTAAAAACACGAAAATTATGAAAAGAAGATAGAAAGTAAACCCGGTTCTTCGGGAACGACGAATGAAAGGAGAATTTTACATTCTTGTTAATCAAGTGCGTTACTTTTATCCAGAAGAATTTTTTCAGATGTTTAGAATGTACCCGGAACAATTTGAAACCTTATTGACTTGGGTTGCACCCCATTATGCGTGATCCAACGAAGGCAGATATTGTGCCGCCAGATGAACGGCTATGTGTAACATTAAGATATTTGGCAACTGGTGATGCTTTTAAAACCATTGGCCAAAGTTATCGCATTAGTGACACAACTATCGGTAGGTTAGTCCCAGAAACCTGCAATATTTTGTGGACAATTTTGTTAGAGAAAGGGTTTCTTAAGGCACCAAACACACCCGGTGAATGGAAAGAAATTAGCGAAGCCTTCGAACAGAAATGGAACTTTCCTAATTGTGTCGGCGCAATTGATGGGAAACACGTTATAATACAAAGCCCTCCACGAGCTGGGTCCATGTATTATAATTACAAGAAGTTCCATAGTATAGTTCTTATGGCGACTGTCAATGCAAATTATGAATTTATTCTTGTAGACGTAGGGGACTATGGCCGACTTAGTGATGGAAGCGTTTTTGCTACAAGTAATTTCGGTATTGCTATTAATAACGCGAGGCTTAACTTACCACCACCTAGACAACTAGCAGCTTCTGGACCCTTATACCCGCCCAGCCGGCACAAGACGTCTTTTAGACGGCTAAATCCAATCTAAGTTACGTCTTTAGAAAGACGTCTAGCTAAAACGTCTTTTAGACGTCTTTAAGATATCTTGAAAAATCTAAGTCGTCTAAAAGACGTCTAAAAATCGTCTTTAAAAGTACGTATTTATTTGGCACTTCCAAGACGTCTTTTAAACGCCTTTAAAAAGACATCTTTCTCAAGACATATTAAAGACGTCTTAATTATGTCTTTTTTTATTCTTTCCGTTTTATTCGATTTTCGAATGTTTGATATTCGATTTCATGACGGGGTGAAACATTTAGTTTAATAATCTAGTTATGTTGTTATGTTCAGTCAAACTACGATGACAAATGAATTAATGTCATTATAAAAGGTTTCATATGATCATATTTGATGCTTAGTTTTTTAAAAGCTGGTTGTTTTTCAATATTTATGATATACTGCTACCTATTAACTACCCCCTGATTATTGTATCTGAACGAAATTAATTCTTAAGCAGTTTCAAAAATGTTCCTTCGAAAAGTTCTTGGTCGTGCTGTTTACAAAAATATGTAAGTAAATCTTTTAATCTTTAACTCCCAATATTAATGAAATTTCGTAAAATCTTCGGTTGTTTTGCTAAGGTAATAACATGTATATTCAGCGATTTTGTTGATTTGCTCTAGTTTTAATGTTAAATGATGGGTGTATTCTTTATGTTTACAGATTCACATACTTGATCATTTGGATTCTTCAAACCTTTGATTTGGACTTTTGTAAGTATTTTTTGTTCTCTTTCGATGCTTTGTTTTGGATGTTAGAGAAAAAAGTCTCTTGCAAAACGTGTAAATGTATTGGTTTAGTAAATGTTATTTTATATAGAAGCCTTCCCTACATTATTTTTGTATTTCTTTATTTCATTCCAGGGTGATGAGATATGGAAGAAATAATAAGAGATACGATTCTAAATGCAAGTGTACGAAAATGAAGATGCTTTGCTAGCATACCATGAACTAAAGCCTCCACCAAGTTATGATGAGTTATATCTAACACAAGACAGGGTTTTTCAAACGTTATGTATTTCAGCAAGAAACTTAACTATACTTAAAGTCTTTTTTTCTGGATACCGTAATGCTTCGATTAGACGCCCGGGGCGTTTATTAAATTTTTTGAATTTTTAGGGGGGCGTCTATTCGAGGGGGGCGTTTAAAAGAGGGGGGCGTCTATTGAATTTTTGTGAAACTCTTCTTTTTCGTTAATATAAACTAAATATAAACATCGATAAAAAATATACAAAATTAAACTTCAAGATCTTCGTCAATAAAGACAAACTTTCCAACTGTTAGTTTAAAATTTAAAAAGAAAGGCGTCTATCGCAAATTTCCATATTTTTATACAAAATGAAAACATTGAGGCTGAAACAATGCAATATAGTAGTTCTACATCAACCTCGAGGTTGGTTCTACACGCCTTAATTAGTGTGTCTCTAATAAATTAAGTTACCGTAATGCTTCGATTAGACGCCCGGGGCGTTTATTAAATTTTTTGAATATTTAGGGGGGGGCGTCTATTTGAGGGGGGCGTGTAATAGAGGGGGGCGTTTATTTAAAAATCTCCTGAAAAGGGGGGGGCGTCTATTCGAGGGGGGCGTTTAAAAGAAGGGGGCGTTTAATCGATGCATTACGGTATATTTTCTTTTGTTGTTTTGTTGTATTACGTATGAAAAAGTACTGATTCATTCGAAAGAATATAAACATTTTAATTCAACTTAGATGTTTTATTTTCCCTTTAAAGGTATAAAGGACGTCTAGAAAAATTATATTTTGTCCGCTTTCAAAACGTCTTTCCTAAGACGTCTTTAAGACGCATTCTCAAAACGTCTTTTAAATATCTTAACAAGACGTCTAAAAGACGTCTAGAAAAGGTCTATTTTGTCCGCTTTCAAGACATCCTTCCTAAGACGTCTTTAAGACGCATTCTTAAGACGTCTATTAGATATCTTGACAAGACGTCTAATAGACATCTTAGATTAGACGTCTTAAAAGCGGACAAAATAGACGTTTTTTAGACGTCTTTTAGACGGCAAATGCGACGTCTTTGTGCCGGCTGGGCGTATGTGTTTGTTGGGGACGACGCATTTCCTCTTAAACCTTGCCTAATGAAGCCATATCCTGGTACAAGGTTATCAGAAACCCAACGTATAGCAAACTATAGATTTTGTAGAGCTCGACGGATAGTAGAAAACGCTTTTGGAATTGCTACTAGTAGATTCAGGGTATTTAGAAAACCTATTTGTGCTGGAGTTGACACTGCTGTAGCTGTTACAAAAGCTGTCGTGGCCTTGCACAATTATCTTATGAAACAAAAATCTAGAGGGCGTTCAAGGTATTATGAGCCGACTATGGTCGATCATGAAATAAATGGTGGTGTAAGAAGAGGGTTCTGGCGAGAAGCATCATTTAATCAAGCTTTGCTGCAAGTATCTAACACTAGCTCAAACAATTACAGTGTGTTAGCCAAACAAGTCAGGGACAATTTCGCAGATTACTTCTGTTCAGAAGAAGGAGCAGTTGATTGGCAATGGGATTGGATTAATAAAACATATAATAACTTTGATAATAGATAGATAACACTTTCAAAATATATAAAAAGACGAGTAATCTATGCAGTGTATATATTAGTATACATGTTAATCATGTACATTGGTGAGACATGTATCATTATCTTATGTTCATGTCAGTATATACGTATCTATCTTTTTAAATGGATGGATGAGGCGTAGTTAGGGTCAGTCAAAAATTGTGGAGTCCAAAATAGTGGGATATACTTCTTTTCAATCTGAAGTGACATTGCGTTAGTTGCACGTTTATCTTTTCTACTTTTAATGACTAATCTGTCCTCCACAAATTTTGACTGAGCTCTGCCTATGCCTCTGGATTTATCATACACATATCCTAAATATGAGTGACAAACAGAGTCAATGACAAACAATGAAATAAATACTAAGCAAAACATGAATGTTGACTGAAGATGAACTAATACCAAAAGTGTTCAAAGTCATTCACTAAATTCATACTTTAGCAATACCTGCTGAAGTTCAATTTTAGCAAGCCTGTTACTTTTTTTAGGTAGTTCTCCCAAAATTGGAACCAAGCTTTGGCAAAACAACTCATCAGCATCAAGTTCTTTCTCTTTAGTGGGAGGTTTAGTTATTGCATCCACTAGCATTAAATCGATTTTTTCTCGCCTGTCTTCAGCATCATTACCCTTCTGTTTCTTGGCGGATGAATGGTTTCCTCTAGCTGGTCTCTTTATGGGTGCAGTTGTTGGTGACGCAAACATATTGATGTGATGTGATGACATACTTGGAGCAGGTGAAAGAGGCACACTTGGAGTAGGTGAAACAGGGGGTGACAGAAATGGCTCCAGATTAGTTTCTGTCACTCTGTTATGTACGACATCTTTTAAAAACTGCAAAGAGTCAAAATATTTGCATTTTGCTGGTTGCGAGGAACCAGACCCTGACTTCGATGCAGCATACATTTTTTTTACACATTTTGCCATTGCGTCTCGGATATTTTTCCACCTTCTCCTTAGATCACATTCTAAATGTACAAAATACAACAACTTTAAAATTGAAAACTTGAAAAAGAAAATTTGTTATCTATATTATGAAAGATATATATATATACACACTTGTTAATAATACCTGAAACATTTGTAGCAGTCAATCTTTCAGCTATTTTTTCCCATGCCTTGTCCTTTGTGTTTCTCTCCTTGAACCCTCTGCACCGACTATCCCAAATGCAGTTAAAACATTTAACTTCGTTAATAAGAAGTTCATTTATATCATCATTAGATAGCGGTGAACCCACTGCATTATTTTCATATTCTTCGTCATCATGTGGTGGTGGTGGCTGACCCTCTTGCTCCTCGTAATTTAGGAAAATTGATTGGGATTCTTCACTCTCTTCAGGTGGTGAAACAGTTGTTAAGTTATCCATTAACGATTGAAAAGAGAAAGAACTACTTGAAACAGCAGGAACAGTGCTTTGTTTTGCTGATAGAAACCTTTGGTACAACATGTGTTGATAATTATTTTCCGCCATCTTGAAATGAAACATAAGATTAATCTGCAGACTTTAGCAAATTCGAAATGTTTTGATTGGCTGCGCTCATGCGCTGCCGCTGGGAGTAGAAATGAATTCTACTCCCGAGCGCTCGCCGATGCAGGGGCGGATCTAGGATTTTTTAAGGGTTAGGCAAATTTTTTTTTGCCAAACACACATAAAGGCGCAATCGATGAAATTTACGCCAGTTTACGCCCAATCTAATACATACTTTTCGAAATGTAAAAAATATTAACTCGAATTAATTCGTCCTGACGTAAGGAGTGTTATAATGCAAGCCTGTATTGCTGAAATAATGGAATAAGGGAAATAAACAAAAGAAAACTAATTGAGTATGAATATAATGTATTGAACTACGTTATGTAGGCCAAAATAATATTTTCTGCCAGATTGGAGGTTAAGTAAATAACCAATAAATTGTATATTTCATCTGTTATCTTCTTCATTTTCTTGATTGCTTGTACATGAACAGGAAGAATCCACCAAATGAAAACATACTTGTAATGAATCAAATAAATAAATTATCAATCACCTATACCATGATAGATTGGAGCACTCAGATAAATACATGATATTTCATCTATGTACTGGTCAAGATGGTCATATAGAAAGAAAAGAAAAGAAATTATGTTAAGAAATAGAGTAAAATGACCAAAATCAAAGTTAGAGACAAGCTCCTTGATCATTATCCGGCAGCAAAATAAAAACAATAATTAATATCAACCACAATTTAAAGATGGTGCTTCCAGAAATCCCTGAGACAAGTCCAAGAACCTATATATATAAAACTACACAACAAGAGATAAATTATGTACTGCTTCCTCTCTAATAAGAGCTACAACATTTTTTCCAGAATTTAATGTAGCATAGGAAACAAGAAGTCAAACTAAAACATTATGTAATTACCTTTTTCAAAAGAAGACATAACGTTTTTATAAAATGAAAGAATAACTCCAAAGATGTTAAAGTGTTTCTGCATCCAAAATGATATTTCGAGGGATGATAGAATGCACAAAGTTGTTTCAGAAGTCTTATAGTTTTTGGAAATTCTGTTTCCTTGGGCAGATATTTTGATTTAAAAATCATGAAATGATACAATAGATAATTATGTAATAAGATTTTTATTCTTTGTTTATGTGTATAAACTCCCAATATATTATAACTTCATTTTCTTATCACTCACTCAGAGTGAAAGCCCTTTCTCTCTATAGTAAATTAGAAAGATATAGTATTAATGATAACTTGCGATGAGAAAGTTAACCTATATACTATCTTATTATACAGTGGCGGATCTAGAGGTATGTCGAAATTTGTGTAGGAGAGTGTTAGCAATCTAACCATAAAGGAAAAGCGTCCAAATAATCCCATTGGAAATATAAATTGAATTCACAAATTATGTTAATGCTCTCATACACAAATTTCGACATACCTCTAGATCCACCACTGTTACATATCATAAAATATATGCATTGCATAAAGTGAATGTAAGATTTTAAAAATTAAATACATATCTCAGAAACTGGGAGTAAGTAATACTAACAAGAGGCTTTTTGATCTCTATCATATTGGTTCATATCATTTTGGACACAGGATCCTTCTAAAGTTAATTCAAAACCAGACAGTCATCTCGAACCAAGAAAAATTATATACTGAACTGTACAAATAAGTTACCAGGTTGAGATACTGGTGCTAAAAAAACCATGCAGCTGCCTACGCAAAACAACTCAGAAAAATAACAATGACTTTGTGTATTATAAACTCAGTCATTCAAACGTAACTCCATAACATTTTTACAGATGTATTTTTGGTTAACAGAAACAGATACCAAAAATATTTATATACATCATTAATCAATAAAGAAAAGGCTTCGGTTCAGTTGACACAAACAAACTTATTATACATAGCTGAGCTAATAATTAACTGTCGTCATACTTATGGTCAACGAATTATGGTGCTAATAATCCATGCTAATCATTTATATTACATAAAATAAAACACTTGCTTTAAAGCAGCCACAATGTTTTCATTTCGCATAAGCAAAAGAAGAGACATGACTCGAAAAAAATGCTTTTCCTAGATTTTGAAGTCTATTTTCAACAGATGTATTAAGTGAATTCAAAATTTCCTAATTAATACTTCATTATTGCTATCAAAAGCTGCAACGATGTTTTCTAGCGAATCCATGTTGAACTGGGTCTAATTCGAAGGTCTCCCACGTCGTTTTGTGCAGATTTGGTGACCATTCATTCAATAAAGTGTGTAAACCCATGGTTGTACCTTAGGCAAATTTTCTTCTGGTTCATTCAATAAAGTGTTAACCCATGGTTGTACCTTAGGCAAATTTTCTTCCAGTTCATACATTAAAGTGTGTAAACCCGGGGCTCCTTAGGCAAATTTTCTTCGCCTAGGTGAGCGTTAGGCACTAGTCTGTGTTGTCAATGTAACTATGAGAAGTCGTTTTCCGGGCAGAATCAATACCTATAAACTCAAGCTGTAAAAAACATTAATTTGTAACATGATGGCGCGCGCCGCGCCCTCTCCTCGCCGGAGAATAAATCCTATTTGCGAAAAAGAAAGGATATCGGATTGATGCGGGAATCTCTTGATATTTTCGATTATTTTCTGATTATTGTAATACAATACCTTTTTCAATTTGTGAAAAACATTATTTAACTGATTTTGGGTTAGGCATTTGCCTAAGTTGCCTAACCCTGGATCCGCCCCTGCGACGAACAGATTTTGGTCGCCAGCGACCATAACTATTTCGTAATAACTGCTAGTACGCATGCGCATAATCGGGCGCTGGTAGCCAGCGACCGAAAATTGCTCTGTGGAGATTCGCCTTAAACATCGTTCTTGAAAATGAACCGGAGGGGTTCGAAACGTTGAAACCTGGCGTATTTATTAATTGAGCACAAAAATTCGCGAATCCTAAATAAAAAAGAAAAATGTCGCGTATACAAAATGTCGCGAAAGTCACGATTCGAGTGTGACATATTTGTGACCGTCCAGGGGATTTTGATAACAAACGATAAAACGTTATATAGTTATAATAACGTTATTATTTTAAGTAATAACGTTACTTTATAACGTTATATCGTTATGCATAACGATATAACGTTATATCGTTGTTATAAAGTAACGTTACTGTAACGATAACGATAACGATATAACGTTACAACATAACGATAAAATGTTATACGGTTATGAAAATCTTTTCTTGTAGTTCTCACAAAAGTAATTATCATGAAATTTTTTTCAGATGTTTCAGCTTACAGCCACTTCGATATAAACTTAATACTAGCATGTAGCTTTAGCTAAAAAATGCCCCCGCGCTCAAGCATTCCAATGTGTACACACAGCAAGCTATACATTGCAAGCTATACAACGGAAACAAAAACAAATTTTTGTCCGAAAACTCAAAAAAATCCAGATGAATGTCTTTACACAGAAACAAATATATACATTTAAACTTTTGTTAACATTGTATAAACTAAACACAATAAAAACAAGAAGAATTGCGAGCATGATCATTTCGAAATGGGAGATCCGATTTGAAAACTCCTTGACGGATGGTCTTCACGGTTTTTCACTTACGTTGTAATTGAGTTAAACTTTCTTTAGGATAACTTTTTTTTATTGATGCTAATATACCTTTCAAAAAGTGTAATAAAGGCTTAACAAGTAATATCAAAAAGTATTTAATACAAACAAAAGAAATGTGTGAACTGAAACCATGGATACGTATTTTATAATCAAAACAAGATTTGTTAAAGAAATTCTGTAAGAGCCAAAAGAAAAAAAAAAAACTTTTTTTAAAAAAAATCAAAGCAAAAAATCCATTAGAAATCTGCGTTTTAAACTTTGATTCAAAACAAAAAGTAGCCAATGTTTATAAAAAAAAACAACAAGAAAATGTAAAAGCTTTTACTGATCATGATCACACACTAGTATGATTAGGTTTGGCGCGAGGTGGACATTTAAAATAGAAAAACACGAAAAAAGACAATTTGTAACATAGCTTTCTTGCATACACAGAAATCCAATTAAAATCTTTGCCAAAAATTAGTGCGTTGAACAAAGTTTATTGAATGAAATATTTAGAGCTAAAACATATATACAAAAATAAAATATATGGTTGGCAAAATTTCAGATTTCAAGCTGTGCTTCAAAATCCTTGTCGTTCACTTCACTAAAACAACGCAAAAGTAACACGAAAAATGTCTAAGAAATTTTAGCATACGATCTTCCTAAATAACATAGTATAATACAATAATAAATTAGGAAAGAGATAAGAAAAAACATTCTGTCTCTTCCACTTACAGTACCATGCTTTGAAACGGAAAAAAGCAAAGTCAGCTAATAATTGTATTCCACCGTGTAACGTCAACACGAAAGTTGGAGGATGATGAAGATGATGATGATGATGAACAAAATCGGAAACTGACATTCGCCTATCTCGTGAAACTACTATGCCTCCTCGCTCGCTTACGCTCGCTGCGGGGGCAACAAATGAGGACACTGCCTCTCCATTTCCGAAATAAACAATGAATTCGTACTCCGGTAAATTTAATATTCCATGGGTTGTTTTTCAGGAATTGCCTTACAGTTCTAACTCTCTTTGTGGTAGCTGTGAAGGTGTGTTTTGAATTTCAGGGAACGATGTATTATCTTTTATTTCCAATGCTTACAAACAAAACACAAATAGTCCAAGGATAACTATATATAAAACCAAAACGTGATTTCAGCCAAAGCATAAGAGAATTCAGATCGAATGTTTACGTACATGAACAGAGTGTGTTCGAATGTTTTTAAAATGAAGATGCAATGCAATGCAAACAAAAGATCTTCCTAGTGTTTTTCTCATGGGTAGAATGAAGCCAAATTTAAATATTTAAGAAATTTCCCATTAAGAGTGTGTATGCGGCCCTCCAAGATCTTTATTAATGCTATTGAAGTATAGATCTTCAAAAGGTATCACGAAGAAAATCTCTGCTGAAAACTTTCTCTAAGTGAAAATTAATCTTTTTGAAAATAAAACGTTTTCCCGAAGGGATTACAATAGCAATTCTGTCGAACAACTTAAAATAGCATTATAGCGGACGGTTTCTATTAGTTGTAGTTTTTTAAATACATATTGTATCTTTTAACTGTAAATGAATGAGAACCAGGTAATCAGTTCATGCAAATAGGCGAAAAGAAATAGATGTTATGTTAGTATGAAAGTAAAACACAACTTGAGAAAATTTTGAAAATAGAAAAATGAGTTTTTATTGAACAGAATGAACGTTTTTGGGGTTTATACTGTGATCAATACACAAAAAAGAACCTCCTGCATTTACTATGGCATCCACATCCTAAGTTATTACATCTTTTACAAGCGATATTTTTTGTCGTGATTTAAAATAAGAAAAATTATTATTCAAAGAACGAAAAACTCTCTCTTATTACTTATTAGATTATCTATTCTTTGAAACATAAACGGCATAGTTTTAAAGTGCGATTGCTGTTGTTGCCTGTCGTGTGCTTTATAATAAACAGGAGACGAATTTATTTGTTGTTATAACTATAAAACGATAAAACGTTATAACGTTACTGATAGAAGAATATAACGTTACCAAAACGATATTATCGTTTCAGTGATAACGTTATAACGTTACTTGAGTATCGTATTAACGTTGCAGAAGAACGATAAATATGGTTATTTCTTTTGTTCTTTTTAACCATAAAACGTTATTTATATAACGTTTTATCGTTTGTTATCAAAATCCCCTGGACGGTCACATTTATTGAAATGGAACAAATTAATATTTTGAAGATATTGTGACGTTTTGAACCACGTGGGCTATACTCTCGAGACATGGTAAAAACAGATGTCAAGTGTAAAGGCACAGTTTATTTCAACGAAGCCGTCTGAAACCGTCTGAAGCCGTTGTTGAAGCCGTCCGTTTTTTCTCGTTGAAATCTGCTTTCAAAATCCTTTTGAAGAAAGGTTCTACAGTTGAGTTATTTGCAAGCAATTAAACTAATTCCTAGTCTTCGGTGGCAGAAAGTAAAAAGGCTTGCGTTCTAGACCCGTATAAGGACGGGCCTATTTCCCAGATTTTTTACAAAGTGGATATATAGACTGGGCAATAAGTCACTTGCAACCACAGACGTAGCTTCCAGATTCCGTTCACACAATTAAAATGATAGCCTGTGAGCTGAGTAAGTTACGTTTTGGAATTCTTTTTTATTTCACTTCTCTTTTGTCACCTTATATTTATTTAGGCGTTTGCGACGACTATGTCTTTTTTCCTTTGACTCTTTTCTTGTGCTTAAGTAGATGACAAAAGAGGAAATCTTTCAAAATTTACTTGAAAATTTACGGCAGTGAAGATATATTTTTAGAACTTTTAAGGCCAGATTTCTTAACACCAACTGCGTTTTCAGAAAGAGGTGTCACTAAACCCAAGAGCAACCTGAAGGGTCGGGTGATGCACAAGTGATGCAAAATAATGGTAAATATGTCTACCACAGATGTCTTTTTGTAAGTTGGTTTTGAACTGACATTGCAGGTTTCAGGTGATCTATTTTAGTTGAATGTGTGGGCTACACACATTTTGAAAATATTGTTTTCTTGAAAGACGATGATGTGCTGGAAGGATACATGATACATGATCGCCCACTAATTTTAAATCGAAGATCGTGAATGTTTTGTAAACATTCAAGGTAAATGACACGATCCTCTTCAAGGTTTTCTATTAAACATAAGTTAATGGTAAAAGTAATCTTGCATTTATATCTTAGGTTCAGTAAATTCATGAATATGTGGTGCCAACACCCCCAGAAGATGGTTTCAAAAATCATTCTCAAAACAAGGGATCGAAACACATGGGTTAAACCCAGTATCTATCCCCTCCATAAAACGATTTGTTTCGGATTAGCATCGCTGTTATTCCAAGCGAACGATTTTCTGCATGATTGCACACCAATTTGGCATTAAACATCAAAATAGATATTCTCAAAGCGATTTGATTTAATGTCAGTGTTTCAAGTTGATAGCTTTGAGCACTACATTCTATATGAAATTGGTGTTCGTAAGTGAAATTAAAGGGTACATTATTTTCCTGGAATGTGTAACTGAGTGAGTGTAGTTGAGTGACTTCAAACAGCAGATGTAAAGGGTGGACTGAAGGGGAGGTTTATAATTAAAAAGTCTGTAGACACTAACCAGTCGTTAAATTTGTCTTAAATCTCTGCAAAGGAGTACAATGGAAATGTTCTTTGTCGCATTGGCTCTTTGACAAGTGTTGCCCACTGGTTAAGAATGTGTCTTAAGTAATACAATCAATATTAGTGATATAATTTGTAATTTTGTTGCACGCCTTGTGTTTATTAGTTAGTTTTTATAAAAACATGGTCTTGTGAGTTGGGATTAATCAATTACTCAAACAAACAAGGGTATTTCTACAAATTCCACCAATGCCTGACTAATCATATCTAATCTGATCCAATCTAATGTAATCTGTTTGTCGCCTGTCACGTCTCTTGAGTGTTGCTTCAACCGTCTCACATGCTTCTGATTTTGGAACTAATTAGAATATTGCAAAATTTCTTGTAAATATGCTAGGAAACGTTTATTTTATATTGGCTTGGTTAAGTTACAATTGGTTGATTATTAAGCAAAATTTCAGAATTTCTCAACATCTAGGTTAACAGAGTAATTTTTTCAAATAAAAGCAAAATTTTGGAATTCATTTGGAATTTATTTATTTCGCCAACAATTCGTTTGATACATTCCTCCACTCATTTCCCAATATGTTCTCAACTTCAAGCTATAATATTACGTCGAACTTAAGTTAGTTTTGAAGTTACAAGCTAATAAATTTATTACGAGTTTTGCTTAATTGTAAATCACTACGGAGCGTATAGTGATTACTTCCATCACAACAAAAATAGGCGGAGAAGGATGGTTTGGGAAAACGTGTACGTTCAAAAATAATTGAGTTTTATTTTTACTTGCAGTTGTGTTAAATCTACCTTGATTATATTCTCGAAATACATTCTAAATCTAATTTCAGTTTAGTGTCCATGCGTAAATCAAAGTTGAATCCCTTTCGTGTCTATGTTTCCTTGGACTCTGCGAGGAACATATATTCTGCGAAAAGACGATTTTACCGTTAAAAGATAAAAAAATTAATAAAGAAGTATTTTATGTAAGTAGTCTCTCCTCCACTGCTGGTGTTTAAATCCGTCAAACAAATTCTTTCTCATATTGAAACTTCTTTCCCAGGCCCCTTCGTTCAGCACTATGCTTCTTTGCTAGCTTCAAGACAAACTCGAGGTCACGTTTGACAAGCCCTGTACCAGGACGTCCACATAAAGGACAATCACCGTTCTGCATGAACTCCAGGCCACGCTTGAAAAGCCTTTTACCAGCACCACCACCAGCACCGGCACCAGCACCACCCTGCCCTTCCACTTGTATACGAGAGGCAAATAAAACCAACAAGAGTATCAAAACAGCTTTACTATTCATTGTCTTTGTTATTTAAACATCAAATGCATGATGAATAAAAAATACTTTTATAAGACAAAACAATTACTATGGAAGTTCTTCCATTAAGTAGCCTCTCCAATAAGCATTTGAGACTGTCAAATTTCACGTGTTTGGACTAAAATCATTTTTTAAGAAGGATGAATCATAAGATGTTTGTGTTTTATCAAAGTAATTTTATTTATTTATCATATAAATGGAAATTCTCTGTATATCTTTTTCTGTTATGTTTAGGGACTTTCAACGGAAGACTAGTTTCCTAAAATACATTTTAGATTGAATTAAAAGTTCGTTTTAATACAGATGCGCACATCACTGGGTATCCACCACCTAGTACAAAACGTCTTGAATGAAAATCCTACTTCTCCATAAACGTTCAGCCTCGCATCTATTATTTCTTCCCTATTCGAGGTTCACAAGCTTTATTTCAGTGATTTCTCTTGACAATGTGATAGAATGGCTGTAGAGTAAAAATACAGTCTCAGTCATTAGTGCCAGTTACCTAAGGCTCTGAGAAGAAGATTTATTCTGTGAAGGCGATTTTACAGTGTGCAGTGCAGTTCAAAAATACAAAAAAGATTGATACAAAGTTATATTATGCAAGTAGTCTCTCCTCCACAGCTGATGTATACATTCTTTAAACAAATGATTTCTTATCTTGAAACTTCTTGCCCAATCTCCTTCGTTCAACACTACGTTTCTTTGCTAGCTTCAACATGGACTGGAGGTCACGTTTGACACGCCCTCTACCACCACCAAAGTTACAAAGCCTGTCGTTTCTGCCAGCACAAATACCACTGTCACCACCCTGCGCTTCTACTTGCATACAAGACGCAAATAAAACCAACAAGAGCATCAAAGCAACTTTATTATTCATTGTCTTTGTTATCTAAAAGCATAATGTTAATGATCTGTACCAAATCATAATTTATTAAAAACACGATGCCTATAAGCTTGTACGATGGGAAAGAATACCTTTTTAAGACAAAACACTAAGTAGCCTCTCGAATAAGCATTTGTCAAATTTTATGTATTCGAACTAAAATCATTTTTACGAAGGATGAGTAAAAAGATCCCTTGTGTAGTATCGCAGTTATTTTCTTTATTCATTTTATAAATTGCAACTACGATTTATTCTGCGAAGACGATTTTATAGTGTGCAGTACAGTTAATAGATACAAAAAAAGATTGATACAAAGTTATATTATGCAAGTAGTCTCTCCTCCACTGCTGATGTGTACATTCTTCAAAGAAATTAGTTCTTATCTTAAAACTTCTTGTGCAAGCTTCTTCGTTCAACACTACGTTTCTTTGCTAGCTTCAAGATGAACTCGAGGTCATGCTTGACCAGCCTTTTACCGCCACCACCAAGACCACAAGCAGGACAACCACTACCATGCATGAATTCTAGGTCACGCTTGTAAAGCCTTTTCCCCTAGGGCCACCATAACCGCCCTACCCTTGCACTTGCATGCAAGAAGCAAATAAAACCGACAAGAGCATCAAAGCAACTTTACTATTCATTGTCTTTGCTATCAAAAAACATAATGTATATGATCCATTACAAATCAGTGGCGGATCTAGAGGTATGTCGAAATTTGTGTAGGAGAGTGTTAGCAATCTAACCATAAAAGAAAAGCGTTAGGATAATCCCATTGGGAATATAAACTGAATTCACAAATTATGTTAATGCTTTCCTACACAAATTTCGACATACCTCTAGATCCGCCACTGGATCATTTACTAAAAACGTGGCGCCTAAGCATTATGATAAATAAAAAATCTTATTATAATAATCCGCGATTGTGCATACCACTTTTATTTTAGAGAGTGACATATTTAGTTTAAATTTACGGTCATCGTCCTCTTATGTGCGCGTAAAACCACGTAGATGCGAGAGACACTTTTTTCACGATCATTCCAAAAGCACGTGGCATCATTTGACGTCAGTTTTTTATGATCACGGGGAATCATTGCATTGCATCCCCAATCGAACGCGACGTTTTTGGGGAAATATCTCAAGAACCAATAGGGATAACTGACGTTTTTTGGGGTCAGCGATACGGGTGATGGGGTGACGCATCATTTGGGCCTAAATTTTATTTGGTACTGCGGATATGACGTCATCAAAATCTTTGATCAGCGATATCTCTCTAAAGGTTGGTCGTAGCGAAACGATCCCATACAATTTTTTGATCAGTTTTTCGAGCTCTACAACATGGGTACACTTTTAAGTCACGAATCCGTAATTAAAATTTTCGTCACGGGGTACGTACACGGGGGGAATGGTGGATTTGACCTAATGTTTTCGAAGTTAAGTTCGGTAAAAAGTTTTTACCCGGGATACTAGTATATACTAATCCGCGTTGTGCATCCCACTTTTATTTTAGAGAGTGTTGTGTTTTTTCTAAATTTACGGTCAAAATCTTCTTAATCGTGGTCATTTTTTCGTTAGACCATTGATAATTGACGATTAGTATAATAGCACGCGGCGTGACGTCAGTTATTTTTGTCGTATCACGGGGGAGCCATTGCATTGCATCCCCAATCGAACGCGGCGTTTTTGGGGAAATATCTCGAGAACCAATAGCGATAACTGACGTTTTTTAGGGTCGGCAACACGGGTGATGGGGTGACGCAACATTTGGGCCTAAATTTTATTTGGTACTGCGGCTATGACGTCATCAAAATCTTTGATTGATGATATCTCTCCAACGGTTGGTCGTAGCGAAACGATCCCATACATTTTTTTGATCAGTTTTTCGAGCTCTACAACATGGGTACGGTCTCTTTGCGAGATTTGGTACTTTAATTTTTCTGCACCTATTTTCGTGACAACATTTTCGAAATTAAAGTCGTAAAAAACTTTTACGCGAGATACTAGTCTTATTATAATAATCCGCGCTGTGTGTCACACTTTTATTTTAGAGAGTGATAAATTTTGTTGAATTTTAAGGTCAAAATCTTCTTAATCGTGGTCATATTTTTCGTTAGGCCATGCGGTTTTTTACGATTATTATAATAGTAGCAAGTGCCGTGACGTCAGTTTTTTAATCTATCACGGGGAAACATTGCATTGCATACCTAATCGAACGCGACGTTTTTGGGGAAATATCTCGAGAACCAATACGGAAAACTGACGTTTTTTAGGGTCCGCGATACGGGTGATGGGGTGACACAAAGCTTGGGCCTTAATTATTTTTGGTATTGCGGCTATGACGTCATCAAAATCTTTAACCGACGATATCTCTGTAACGGTTGGTCGTAGCGAAAAAATCCCATACACTTTTTTGATCAGTTTTTCGAGCTCTACAACATAGAGACACTTTTGACCTGCGATTCTATGATTTATTTTTTCGTCACGGGGTATGTACACGGGAATGGTGGATTTGACCTATTGTTTTCGAAGTTAAGTTTGGTAAAAAATTTTACCCGGGTTACTAGTACCTTTATAATACTAAACAAATACTACGGAAAATTTATAACTAGCATGTGGCTTTAGCTAAAAATGCCCCCGCGCTCAGGCATTCCAATTTGTACACACAGCAAGCTATACATTGCAAGCCTATACAACGGAAACAAAAATAAACAAAACTTTGTTACTTTTACATGAAATACCAAGAAAAAAATATAAAAAGGTTTTATTGATCATGATCACTTGTAGAGGACAGTTAAAAAAGAAGAACCAGAATTTGTAATATTTCTTGCATACACAGAAATCCAATAAAAATGGCAAGATTCACCAAAAATCAGTGAATAAAATTTATTGAATGAAAGATTTAGAGCCAAAACATATACAAACATAAAATATATGGTTGGCAAAATTTCAGATTTCAAGCTGTGCTTCAAAATCCTTGTTGTTCACTTCACTAAAACAACACAAAAGTAATATAAAAAATGTTTAATTAATTTTAGCATACGAACTTTTTAAATAGCATAATATAATATAATAATAAATCAGGAAAGAGATACGAAAAAACATTCTGTCCCACTTACAGTACCATGCTTTGAAACGAGAAAAAAGCTAAGCCAGCTAATAATTCTATTCCACCGTGTACACGGCTGTTTCCGTAGCCTATAAATTGGAAAGACAGACTGCGCATGCGTGACTTTTCTAAATCAAAACAAAATGCGTTCTCGTTTTCACTTTTGCTCTCCCTACCTTGTGCTTTTTGAAAAGCCTAAATCTAGTCTAAACACAATGTTAAATACAAATATAAGCACTAAGGTAGAGTTTCACAAGTACATTTTCAAAGTAGCTACTCATAGCAAACAAAATAATTTATTTTTGGCGCGAATTTTAAATTTTAACAACATCACTGAAGATCCTAGTGGAGAACCTCGCCCATAACAACCAGGTTTTCAAGCACTCTCAAAGTTTTAACAACGAAAAGGTAAATACGACCAATATAACCAACAAATTACCTCACATTTTAGCAAAATTCTATGTTGCTAACATTTTTTAGAAAGAAGTTACAGTATCCCAAAGTTCAGCTATTTCAACCTAAAAATATGGCGGACAACACCTTCCACGAGCAGTGTTTAGGTAGACTATGCCGGATATGTGGACATATATTGTCAGATAGAGTCAAGCATGCAACAGAAAAGCACACGAGTGACTTATGTACTGCCTTTAAGGACGACTTTCACAACGATAAAGATGGAATACATCCCAAATTTTTCTGCAACAACTGCTTTGCAAAGATACAAAATTTTTTACAACGTGGATCCATACACACACAAAACCCTATTCACTGGCAAATACATACCAATGACAAGTGCAAGACATGCAGTCTTTTCAAGGAGAAGGCTAAAGGAGGTCGTCCAAGTAAAAAAGGGAGAAGAGGCAGACCTATTAATTTACCTACACCAACAACATGGACTTCCATCATTAAGAATCTGCAACATTTATCACCCTCGCAAACTCATAACTTGACCCTCAAGGACTTTTCTATCACACACAACACTCATATAAAACCGTACATATGTGGGATATGTGAGGACCTGGTCAAAAAAACCCTGTATGTAGTTTCGTACGAAAAGAGAAGGTTTCGAGTTCCCTGACTGAAGGCAATAATATAAATTACAGATACATTGAATTAAGATTTACAATCTTGTTTGTGCCATCGGGATCTTTGTTATGTTTTAATAACTTCGTATTCCCAAAGCATTGCCAAAATCTCTACAAGCGAAAACATCTAACTTTTATGTTTCAAGTTTTTTTAAAAACACTTCTCTTTCAAGTATAAATGCAGCTTTATCACAATATTTTACACGCTTTTTTTTATATACCAGTAAAATCTGACCTGAGACTGGCTGAATTAGAACAAATCTTTTTGAAATCGAATATGCAAGGTGAAAACTTCTAAACAAAGAAAATTCAGGCTTATGCTGTTCTTAATTTTTAAAACATTAATTTGAGTCTCAGGTGTTCTCATTTTGTTCTTATTTTTGGCCAAATCTGAGGCTCGTGTTCTTATGAAAATGTTCTTATAAAAAAAGCGTGTAGTCATTAACCCCTACTCAAGCAAACGTTTATTGATAATTGATTTAATTTGATTTAATGATTGATTTAATTGCGTTGTTTTCTTCCCTTAAAAATTTGTTTTTCCATTGAAAAGGTCATATATTTAGAAAGAGCAAAACATTTTGGAACAAGTAGCAGATTCGAACACAAGATATTCTGTAGAGTATGTAAGTGCGTTACTTTCTTTTCTAACTGAAAACTACATTGAACCACGCTTTTATCAACAATTTTATGATTTTATGATCAAATGATCATGATTAATTCTGTCTTTGCACTGATATATGGGATATATTGATATTTAAAAAAGCCAATAACTCATAATGTATTGAAAACAAGGTTTTTTAAGAATCAACATATACTTTTTAACTAAGCTTTTCGGAGTAAATCCATCTTCAGGTTAAAATGTTGTTAAAAACTAGTTTTGAATTTATACACTGCTTACATGATTACACTTGATTAACTGTAAAGTAAAATATATATATACAAAAGGAATTGAATACGTGAAATTGCTCTAGGGACTCAAAGAATACCGTTTCTAAATAAAAGTAAAGACTTTGTATCAATTTGGTTATTAAGTGGGGGTTTTTGTAACGAGATAAACGATGCTTCTAGATTCTTCCGGTCTGTGTTGTTAGAAAGTGCTCTCGTGATTATTGTCTATTCAAATTGATGTGTGACGTTGTCTTTCAAATGTTTTGCGGATTCGGATTCTTTTCGGATGTCTTCATGCTCTTTCCAGCGAGTCTCAGCATTCCTTTTTGTTTCTCCAATGTAGGTCTTACAGTCACATGTTCCTTTGTAAATGATGCATGAAGGATGCGGATTTTCATCTTTTAGTTTAAACAAAGTACGTACTTTTCTTGTCAGCCACTTTACCTTAAGTTAATTTACTTATCGGTAAACACATGGAATTTTTTAATGAACTGCTTGGAATTTTTCTCGCTTCGGAAACAAAATAGATTTTGGTTCGTCAAACAGGTATGGTGGTAGAAGAAATGACTCATTTACTCTCTCACTTTGCTTATGACGAAAATTATTTATGACGTTGTTGATAAACTTCAAAGGATATCCGGCTTGGAGGTACTTTTTCCTGAGAAAACGGTATTGCTTGATTCCCTAGAGCAGTTTCACGTATTCAATCTCCTTTGTAAATATACAGTGTGTCCACCAGAAAGTGGGCACCTAACTTTCAATAAGCATATCTTTTGTTTTTCGTGCTTGTTTTTCTCAATTTTGATATTTTGACAAAAAGTAAATTTTTTGTTCTTTCTAAATATATGACCTTTTTCATAGAAAAAACAATTTTTCGAAACATATAATCGATTTTGCCATGAAACCATGACATTAATCAATAATGATCAATTAACGCTTGCTTGAATCGGTGTTAACGACTCGAGTAGCATTGGAAATCATAAAAAGCCAAAATATTGTAATAAAGCTGCGTTTATACAAGGAAAACTTTTACAAGCTTGAAACATGAGTTTCATTTCTAAAACTCTTCTACAAAGATTTAAAAACTTCTGGATTTCTACCCAGAAACAGTTGTCTAAAAGCCTGAATAACAACTACACAACTTTTTGTCTCGTGGAACTTTCTTACAACGAAAGTTCGCTGCTGCACTGTCAACTATATGATTGAATGAATTTCATAAAAAGTTTGTTTTCTTGCTTATAAAGATTTTGGCAATGCGTTGAGAATATGAAATTATTAAATAAAAAAAAAATAAAGGTAAGTTTACACAATGAAAAAAAGTTTGTGCCTTTTCAAAAAATTTCATGACTTAGCACAACACCACCAACAACGGTTGTTTCAACGAAACAAAAGGTTAATTACTCGTTAAAAGTCTGTTTTATTGATCATTACAAAATTAACAACCGTATCCAATAAAAAAATACATAATATTTTTAAAATAAAAATTTTTATAAATAACAACTTATATTTTTGGAAAGCTCGTAAATTCTGCTTTCCAACGGTATAAAAACCGCATTGTATTGTTTATTGAGAATTCGGAAAGTTATTTATGTTTTAAACAAGGTGCCCACTTTCTGGTGGACACACTGTATATTTTATTTAATTGTTAATAGACCAATCAAGTGCAATTATGTTAGACGTGTATAGATGAGTTTCTTAGTGACGTAATGTTTATAAACACCAGTGTTCTTTGCTCGATAATTACGGTATATTGCAACATAGAATATCATTAATCAAGTCATTTTCCTGTGAGTATGCGCACGCAGCCTCACAGGAAATAAAAGTCTCTTTATACACTTCAAAATGTTGTCACTTTATTTGGTTCTCTGGAGTCCCTTAAAGACAATCGACATTAGAAAGTTTCAATAGACATTAGCACTTCCTATCTATTTTCGTACATTGTATTTGATTTTTAGTATGTACAAGGTATAAAAGTGTAATTAACATTGGAAACTCGTCTATAAATTCGAAACTAGTTTTTAACGACATTTTAACCTGAAGTTGGATTTACTCCGAAAAGCTTAGTTAAAAAATATATGTTGATTTTTGAAAAACAATAGATATGTAAAAAAGAAAGATAAACAACTCACTGTTTCTCGTAAAAGCTATCCGTGTCCCTTTTTCTGGTGTGAGTATTGTTTCGCGCTAATATTTTAAACATATAATTAATTCTAATTGTTAAAATTCTAAATGTTCATTGGTTGAAAATTAAAATTATACTAATATTCATTGCATAATTTTCATAATTTTTCCTAGTTGCGCATATTTCAACATTTCATCATGTTTCAAGTTATCGCTTTCTTTTCTATTTTTATGAAAGTTTCTTTGCTTTTGAAACAAACGATAGCTGACAACTACTCTCTGGTATGTTATTTTCAGAACAAAAACTTGAAACATTTATGAGAATAATAATGACACCGTAATAGGAAGTGGCTGATAGCGGAACTATGAATAGACCTTTCCCGAATTCATGTTTAAACGATGCATTGTGGCTGAACTAACTTCTAATTATTGGAATGGGAATTACGAATAATAGAGACTATCATTAAGTTAGAAAGTAATGAAATCAGTGGAACAATGAATTGCATAAAAACGAGGTTAGATATGAAACTCGGCCACAATTCAGTGTTTAAACTGAAATTCGGGAAAGGTCTATTATTTCACTTTTCAGATTATCCTGACCAAACTATTATTGTAATCAAATTAAAAGGTCTTAGAAGATGAAAAAATCCCAAGTGTTTTTCACGAAAAAATACCATCAAGTTTTTTGTCTTTTGTTGTCTTGCAAAAGTTACTAGGCAGCTTTAGCAACTGCTACGGCAACGTGGACGACAACGCGAGCAAAAGACCAAAACAACGCGATAGCTTGCGAATTTAAATTTTAAAGAACTTTTATTGGAGATATTATTTAATTGATAAACTTATTGCAACAGGAAAGTTATCGGGTTACTTTAAAATCTACATAAGAGAAAAGGATTTATCTCTGTAATCGTATCTCTGCTGACAGCACGACTTCGAAACATGAATTTTCACGTTGAGCATAAAACGTGCAAATATGTTAATGATGTAATTATCTTATAAAATGTTCCCAATGGCCTCATAAGTAGTAGACTTCCTTTCTAAACAAATTCCACACCGAAAACGAAGCTTTTGTTTTAGCAACGTCGCCGTCTTTGTTGCCGTTAGGGAGTAAAAGCAATCGCAACGACAACGAAGACGGCGACGTGTTTAAAACAAAAGCTTTATTCTCTATGTGGAATTTGTTTAGAAAGAATGTCTACCGTTAATGAAGCCATTGGGAGGATAATTACATCATTAACACGTTTGCACGTTCTGTGCTCAACGTGAAAAATCACGTTTTGAAGTTGTGCTGACTCCGTTCTCCGTGATTACAGAGATGAGTCTTTTTCTCTTATGTAGATTTTATATTAATTTGATAACTTTTCAGTCGATATAAGTTAATCAATGGCATTGATTCTCTAACAAAAACAAGTTATTCATACTTTAAATTGGTAGTAATTATTTATTTTGTTGCTTTTCCTCACGTCTTGGTCTACGTTGCCGTCGCAGTTGCTTAAACTCCATGTTGCCATTGCTAAAGCTGCCTACTATCCTCAATGGTTTCCTCAATTAAAGAATAAAAACATGAAATTCGATTTTTGAGTTTTACAATCAGTCTGACATCAGTCAACGATAGTAATGTTTCAATGTTGAGATCATACATTTTGAGGTTTGAAACACGCTTTGTCAAATTATAAAAGGAACAAAGATGAACTAACTTTAATCTGAAGGAAACTGACAATGGCTAGAAACAAAAACAGCGGTAGAATATTATAGCTTGTGTTGTTTTTCTTTTTGACTTAAATGTATCTTTTCAATTGCTTACCTGAAAAATAACCGGCCTTAACTGCGGAATGATAATGGCAATTTCTCATTTATTCTTTTAATGGAAATTTCAAAGGTCATTGAAATTTGCTAATTTTCAAATTCTCTATTCACCTTTAACCAGAAGCCAATCAGAATAAAAAGGTTTTTGTTTCAAGAGGTCTATAGTAAAAGGTAATAAGTTCCTAGTGATCTGTATCACAAAGTTTGTAACATCTGAAAATAACTAAATGTTCTTGCCTCAAGATATTTTGCAGTTGCCTTTTTTCTTGGAGATTTCGTATTTTGACACGTACTAGAGTTTTTATATTCAGGAAATGTTGAAATGGAAACTTTGAAAAACTCCAAAAGAACGAAAAATCCTTATGAAGGAATGAACTGGCTATTAAAGATCTTGCTATGGTAAGTTATGTTTGAAAAAGCGTTATGAGAAGTGTAACCTGTCATTGCAAAAGTCCTAAAGACTAATTAAATACTCAAGACCACAACATTAGTTCGTGAATACCTTAGGCCGACTTTTTTTTTGCGTCGCCTTATTTTAGTGATTTTAGCGAATGGGCATATTTTCGCTAAATTAAAGTTGCGGAAATTTAAATTTCGCAAAAAGTTTCTCTAAAACAAATTCAATGCTTCGTTTTATTCACAAGAACAACTTGACAGAGCGAATCATTCTTACAGGGTATAAGAGTAGTAAAAAACTTTCAGGATGTACATTTCATTTCTCATCTATAACATGGCCTCATCTTCGATATCTTACATCGAAATATTAAAAATACTAATGGAAGAACTAAACAAAACTGAGAGATTTATAAGAATATTGACTTTGTGAAGTTTTTTTACCTTCTGGCAATTCTCAGTAATTTCCCACTCACTCTAACTCATTCGCTGCCGGAAGCCACAGTCTAAAGTTGCGGAAATTTAAATTTCGCAAAAAGTTTCTCTAAAACAAATTCAATGCTTCGTTTTATTCACAAGAACAACTTGACAGAGCGAATCATTCTTACAGGGTATAAGAGTAGTAAAAAACTTTCAGGATGTACATTTCATTTCTCATCTATAACATGGCCTCATCTTCGATATCTTACATCGAAATATTAAAAATACTAATGGAAGAACTAAACAAAACTGAGAGATTTATAAGAATATTGACTTTGTGAAGTTTTTTTACCTTCTGGCAATTCTCAGTAATTTCCCACTCACTCTAACTCATTCGCTTCCGGAAGCCACAGTCTGTGGCGCAACAACGCAGTGAAAATAACGGGAAGCCACAGAGAGTGGCCTTCACCATAGCAACAAAAAAGAAGAAATTGGTTTTTTATAAGATGTATGTGTTAATCTTGTTTACATGAAAAATGTGTCTGGTTTTTTCGCACTTTATGCCTGGCAGCCAATGAGGTAATTAAGCGGTTATTCGCTAAAATCAGATTGTTTTAGATCCCTGTCCATCATTTTTGCAAAATTTTATTGAAGCAAAAAAAGTCGGCCTAAGGTATTCAATATTATAAATTTCTGTTATATAAGGCCTCGTTATGCAAGGCTCTGTTTATACGTCGTGAAGTTTCTTCCTCTATCATTAAATTTAAAAACGGACAACGTGCTAAATAATTATGATTATTAAACTTAACCGCATCCTCAGATTTTCATTGATTAAGTGCATAGGAAGGTTTCAAACTACGTGCGCACCGCACCCAGAAATTTACGTAGTTTTTACATGTCAAATGGAGCTTTTATCGACATGGCTTCCTTAGAAACTCAAACCAAGAAGGACTTTGAAAGATACGCATTTTACGGGCGGATACAGGATTTAAAAAGAGTATGTCGCGAAGCCAAGAATTTTTTGCAGAGCGGAGCGACGCTAAAATTTATAATATCAGGTGGAGTTGTTGGGGGCCGAAAAATTACGCTTTTCAAAGGTTTTAGAGAAGCATGACACTTCGAGTTTGATACTTTTTTCCGACCTGTTTCTTACCACAAGAACACAGTGGGGAGCGGAAAGGATAAAATAACAACAATGGTTCTGTTTGCCAAGTAAGGGTTGCGAAATGGGTGCGTGAAATTTGGATTTTCATTCGACAAAATTCGAGGGAGAGTGATTTGAATTCGTAAACAGTACATAAATGAGCATGCATGATAGACGGAAAGAATATCTGATACTTTTGTTAGTTTTCTTTCAATGAATTCATCAATGCAATGTATACTTAATTGCGATTCAATGGACCTGCCCTGACATTTTTTCAAATGTCAAAGTTTTACCAAACCGCAATGCACCGCCTTGTTTTGATGTTTTTTATAGCAATTTTCAGCTACGAAAACTTATCAAGTAATTAGCAAGTGGCAATATAGCGAATCAAAACGAGATTGGATTTGACAGTGTGAAAAAATATTGGTGTCTCAACTGAAATTCACAAAATGTGATTCAAGTATTTGATTTTGTGAATTTGTCGTAGTGATGGAAACAACAAGGAGAAACAAGATCAATCATCAGCCTAGTCAACACAAAAAGGTCTTCTAGACGTCTTTCAAGATACCAAAGGACGTTTTTGATACGTCTCTATGTGGTCGAAATCTGTAACGCTTTGAGACGAGTATCAAAGACGTCTTCTAGACGAGCGCAAAAACCGTCTTTGAAACGTCTCTAATTCGTCTCTAAGACCTCTTTCAAGATACAAAAAAAAGACTTCTTTATTACGTCTTTATTTGGTCGAAATCTGTAACGCTTTTAGACGAGTTTCAAAGACGTTTCGCGCTCGTCTAGAAGACGTTTTGAAACTCGTCTCAAAGCGTTACAGATTTCGACCAAATAGAGACGTATTGAAAAGTCCTTTTGGTATCATAAAAGACGTCTTAAAAACGGTTTTGTGTTTACTGGGAGGCTACAACTAACATAAAAATATTGTCTAACACTCAAAAATAGAGTAGTAAAGGTAGCCTGAGTAAAAATGATTTACTTAAAAAAAGTTTTTTTCAAAACCATAAAGAAGCACTAGTCAGTTAAACCAACAAGAAATACGCAACAGGCCTCTTCCAAACTTTGTCAAAACTGTTCAGGTTTATACACTGACACAGAGATAATGATAGCATTCAATTTTATGTTTCAACTTTAAATGTACATTGACAAAATTCAATTGGGTCACATGTTCTTTAAATGAATAATCACTGAAGATATCTTTGAATCAGTGTTTCCTGATAGCATTAGTTTTTAACCACATATGACTGGAAATACCCAACACTTCACATTGACATTTGTTTCTCTTTCCGTGTCAAAAAATTTCCTTGCCACGAAAAATGAAAATATAGGTTGACAAGAATGAAAGTTATTTTTCTGTACGACTAAAACTTATATCATAGAAATTAATTTTGGTTAAAATGTCGAATAAGCGACTGTTTTTTAATATGGAGATGATTGGCCCTTGTTTAAGAGGGACACCTATTTAATGACTTTGCCGATAAGGTGGGGCTTTTTGCAAGCCGTGAATTAACAACAATATATTATAACATTCAAATCTTAGCATAATCTTACCAGTCAAAACGGGTTCTAAAGGAAAACTTTGTCCATATTAGCAGAAAAACAAAGATTTGTGAAGCGTAAGCTATACCTCACGTTATACCTCACGTTGCTTTTCTTGTTCGATATACATTCACTTGTGGTCAAAATGATAGTAAAATATAATGTGCTTTTAGGCATGTTAATAAGATCTACCGGACAGCTGAGAAGAGGAGTTTGGAAAGTGCTGACATTTTCGAAATAACAAAGGATCAAGAAACGAAGTATCTGGTTGACAAGCTTGAACGGTAGGAATGTCGGTCACGTTCTGTCTATCAATAGTTTTGTTTTAACAGTATTCATATTTGAAAGATTTCTTTGGTAATGATTTGAAAATAAAAAAGGACAACTTTCTAATCAAATGTTTCACAAACTCAACTCATTAGTGTTTATGGAAGTTTGAATTCGCGGTTTTATAAACGTATACAACTTATAGCTTGCTGCATGAAACACTAGCTATATAGCCTGTTGGTCTTAAAAGTATAGGGTAATTTATTTGATTAAAATATGACGTAATCTATGTTTTCTAGGGAATGGCAGAAAGAACTGCTTCATAAGAAAAAGATCAATCAAAAACCAAGCTTTTTTTGGTCTATATTGAGAATGGCAGGACTACGTATTCTGTTCATTGGAATCTTGCTTTTATTATCAGTAGGTCTCTTCTTTTTGCATCAAAAATCCAAGGAGCTAATTTTTTATGTCTCCCATTAACACACACTAAGCCTTCACCAAATAAAGTCAAATGCTGCAAATGGTACTCATCCATGTGCGTTCAGGCAAGCATACTGGCAACTAGACCGCGGCTGTGACATCACGTTTATAATAGTTGCAAGGCTAAAACATCTCAAATCTATGTCTTGATATATAACTACCTTTATGAATTTTTTGTTAAAGGAATCAATCCGAATTGCACAAAGCATTTGCTTGAAAAACCTTCTGGAAACGCTTTCAGCTGAAGACGTTGAAAGTAACGACGCTTACTATTGGGCCACGGCAATAAGTTTGTGTCTTCTTATATTCTGGGCTCTAATTCATCCGACATATTATTTTGCCGAAAAACTGGGGTTATCTTTAAAAAGTGCAACTGTGGCATTGATATACAAAAAGGTAAGTTGTTGTTTAAAGCTTTTTTCCTGTCTGAATTTTGTAAAATTTAGTGACATCATTTTGCATTCAATTTATGTAGGCATTGAGATTAAATAGTGCTTCAATGGCTTCGATAACCACTGGTCATGTCGTCACACTTATTTCAAGTGATGCTCATAAATTACAGGAAGTGAGTTGACCACATGGTCCTTTTGATTCCTGTTTCGATTTCAATATTTCCAACACTGCAATGAAACAATTAATGACATGCTTTTAACGTGAAAAATACTTGCCATACTTCAAAACGTAACCCAGTGAACACAAAAACGTCTTTAAGACGACTTCACGATGCCAAAAGGACGTCTTTAATACGTCTCTATGTTGTCGAAATTGGTAACGCTTTGAGACGAGTTTCAAAAACGTCTTCTAGACGAGCGCAAAAACAGTCTTTAAAACATAGACCTCTTTAAAACATAGAGACATATTAAAGACGTCCTTTGGTACCTTGAAGACGTTTTTGTGTTTGCTGGGAAAGATATCGTTATATCTTAAAATACAGATTGCATTTTTGCATCAAAAATGAGTTAACAAACTTTTTTGATCCGTATCAAGGGTTTGCTGTTTGCCAACTACATATGGATTGGCCCGATGCAACTTATAGCTGTTATCTTTATATTGTGGAGAGAACTTGGCCCACCTTCTATGGCTGGAGTCGCTGTATTATTACTAATCTTTCCAATCCAGGGATCATTTGCAAAGTGCTATGCTAGTATGAGGTATCGGAAAGAGGGTCTTGACATTATTTAAATATGCGTTATCTCACATAGTTAACAGTATTTTTTTTCTTATAGGTTGAAAACAGTATTGAATACAGACAAGCGGGTTAACATAATGAACGAGGTAATCAGTTCAATGCACGTTACCAAAATGTATACATGGGAAGATTCATTTGCATCTGTCATAAATGGTTTAAGGAAGTAAGATTAATCTTGTTGCAGCATTGACATAGATATATACAGAAGATTTTGACAAAATTAAGGAAAAGCTATTCGATTTAATCATCAATGCAAGACACAAGTAAAAAAGTGTTTTAATAAAAATTGCATCATTAACGAGCATTTCATTTGCAAACTTCAATCATTTTAGAGCCGAATCAAACAAGATTATGAAAAGCGCAATGTTTCGTGCAGTCAGCACTTCCATATTTTCAATTAGTCCTTATTTGGTGTTTCTGGGTACATTTACAGTCCTTTATTATCACGGGGACGATTTTTCGCTAGCTTTAGTGTTTTTAACCATGTCGCTGTTTTTCTCGATACAATTGGGAGTGACTTACTTTTTCCCGTTGGGTATACAAATGATGATGGAATTTTACGTTGCTTGTAAAAGGATTGAGGTAATGCAAACGGTTACGTCTATTTATTAATGGCTGATTCTCTAATTGTTTATATGTCTGTCTGCCACGCAAAATGGTAGCTGTGAAAGAAATTATTTCTTTTCTTGTGTGCGACGTCAGTGCGAAACCAATACGTTACATCTCCTGTTGAACGCGACGTTCGTGGGGAAATATCTCGGGAACCAATAGCGATAGTTGACGTTTTTGGGGGGTCTGCGATACAAGCGATGGAGTGACGAAATATTTGGGAAAAATTTTTTTTTTTTGGGGGGGGGGGGGGGGGGGGGGCGGGCCTGTGACTTTATCAAAATTTTGATCAGCGATATCTCTGTAACGGTTGCCTTTAGCAAAAGGATTCCATACATATTTTTGATCACTTTTTAGAGCTCTACAACATGAGTACTTTTATCATTGTCAATTCTTAAATTTCATTTTTCGTGAATTCAACGCAGCCTGAACATGGGTGGCAAGCAACGCTGCCTTGTTGGCTAGACTATATATTAATATCCGATTTTTTGCCTGTTTGTCTGTCTGTCACGTAAAATGTTAGATATGAACTTGAGAGAAATTATTTCTCTTTTTTTGCGCAACATCAGTGCAAAGCCAATGCATTGAGACCGAAATCTAACGCGACGTTTAGGGAAATATCTCGATTACCAGTATTGATAACTGACGTTTTTTGGGGTCCGTGATATAGGCGATATATTTTTCGTGAACTCTTTGGGGGTGACACATCGCTGACTGAACATGGGCAGCGAGCGATGCCGCCTTTTATATGAAGTACTTGAATGTGAAATATAACCATTGATTGTGTTTAGCTGCATTGTCTACCTTTAATTTGTCACCAAGTGACTTTTAGCGGAATCTGAATTTAAAGAACTATTTAATTTTATTATTTAAAAATGTTATTATTGATCACAGAAGTTTTTGCTGCAAGAAGAAATCAAAGACAATGTTAAAGTGAAAGAGTCTTCTGAGCCTTGCGTCGTCTTCGATGAAGTCGCTGCCGTCTGGACTAAGGTAAAGAAATGATATCTTATTATCTCTGGAGGTTTATCATATGTGACATCTGCGTTAAATATTGATAAGAAACGAACAATTCTGTATCGAAGTAATTTAATAAATATCTGCAAACCAGCCGCTCTGAATGACAAAATCAACAACGATTTTCAGCTGATTCAGCGTTCTATGCTTTATACATATTATTCTCGCATGTCTTTGTATCACGGAACTAAATTGTACACGTCCTTTGAAGTTGACATTATCTTCTTTAGGCATCGGACGCTTTCACTTACAAGAATTTGTCATTCAAGGCAGATAAAGAGGTATGTGAAACTGTAATCAAATTTTACTTGATTGATTGCAGAGAATAAAAAGATTTATGTTGACAAATCCAATTTTATTATTACAAATTTTCGGTGGCTTCCGCACACCATGATCACGTACAAGTTTTTTTCCGTAAAAGTTCGTAATTTATAGAAATATAAAAACATTAACAATAGAAAATTATACGCTAGAATAATTATAAAGGTAGTGAAGTAATAGTTCTATTGAGAGAAGGTTAGTCTCGGTTGATGAGCAAGCTCTCCTTCAGAGTTAATTTAAAGTCATTACTATCAATACCTATGCTAGTAAAATTAAAAAACGATGGAGTATAATCACAAACAAATCTATGGTCCCTAACCGCAGAAGGATGGTATAGACCGTTCACGGGTTTATCAGTGAGATGCGAAATTCCTAAGTGTTCACACATTCTGACCTTAAAATGGCGGATAGTTTTACCGTAATAGGTGGCGTTGCAGCCACTGCACTTAAACTGATAAACAAGGCCAGAGCGTAGTAGTTTGGGAATGCGATCCTTAAACTGAAAAAAATTCCTGAGTCTACATGTAGAGCGGAATACAAATCGAACCGAGACAAACGAGTTCGAACCTGCAAAGAGCGACTGCCAAGAAACGGTAACATAATAAACAATTTTCTCTTAGCAACCGTGTAATCAAATTTCTTTAATGATTTGAGTGTTAGCAATCAAAACTATCCGATGTCTAATGTATGGACATGCGTATCTAAAAATCATGAAATACAAAGAAATCATGCATATTCCTTCAGTAGGTTTGAGTTAGTTTTCACGTAAAGAATTTTGAAAATTTTTTCTTTCAAGCAAGTGTTTTAATGCTTCAAATTTAAATTGTACACCAAAAAGTCAAGTTTCAGGACTCAACTCATTAATTATTCATGACCGCATTGACTTTTTTGATGTACAATTTAAATTTAAAGCCTTAAAACACCAGCTTAAAAGAAAGGTTTTTCAAGAATCTTTACGTGCAAACCTCCCTTTACTATGGACTTAAGAATAATGGCTATATCAAATTTGTGTGATTCCATTATCAGTTTAGTTGGATCAGAATGTTACTGACCCTTACTTTTTTGACCTTTTACGAATAAAAGACATTCACATGATGCATTTTGAAAACAATCTTGCAAATAACATTATATATATTCATCATTAAAGCCGAAGGCGTAGTTAGAGTAAATGTTTTATACACACTTGAAAATGGTTTTTACCGAAAAGCTTCGTGCTGAACTTTAATATAATTTTTTAAACTTATATCTTTGTTTTTATTAGTTAGAGCCCATTCAAAGACTTGTGTCAATCTGATTTTGATACCGTGAATAATTATCTGATCATACAAGAAAGTTTTCCATAGTAATTATTTTGAATCGAAAAAAAGACAGATGAGACTGCTGCCACTATTTTCATCAGCATTTCGCTTTTTTCAGTATTGTAGAAAACATTTTTTCATTTCTTTTCTTAGAATTCATTAGTGATGATATTCGGTCCAGTAGGAGCTGGCAAGGTAAACAGAACACGCTGTAAAATTTATTGTAATAATTATACTTATATTTTGATAACATTGACATATTCACATATTGTTTGATTTAGTCTTCGATCCTGATGACAGTGATGAAGGAACTGGAAATCGTAGAAGGTAAACTTCATGTGAACGGTTCGATTGCATATTCAGCTCAACAACCGTGGATCTTCTCAGGGACTATTCGATTAAACATTCTTTTTGGAAAAAAGTATGATCGGAAACGCTACAAAAAGATTATAGAAGCTTGCGCTCTAAAACAAGTAAGTGTTTGTATAAACCACATTTCTGTTTTTGAAATCTGCACAATGTAGGCAATACGTAACTCTGGCGACATGTATCAACTATCAGTTTGTAAGTCGATTGGTGGAAGAGCGTTGTATTTACCTATGTACTTACTAAAATTTGCCCAGTTAATGATTGATCTTTACAACATGCAGGATATAGAAGCTTTTGAGAAAGGTGATTTAACGTTAGTTGGTGAAAAAGGTGTCACTTTAAGTGGTGGACAAAAAGCACGGATCAGTCTTGCAAGGTCAGTAGTATTTCTCTTTAATTTGCAGGATCGATGTGTGTTTCTACTTGAACTTAAAGTATTCGACTTTAAAATTATTTATCGAAATTTTTATAATTTTGAGGTTCATCATTGAGTATCTCTTTTCTTCTATACAGAGCTGTGTATCATGATGCAGACATCTATTTATTGGACGATCCACTTAGTGCTGTTGACCCAAAAGTTGGAAAGCATATTTTTGAAAAGTAGGACGACATTAAAAACCTTAGGTTTCAACACACAACTTGGATCAAGTGACTATTTCTATTTTAGCTGCATTCTTGGTTTGTTAAAAGAAAAGATAGTAATATTGGTCACACATCAAACGCAGTATGCCCACAATGCCACGGATATCATTCGTCTCAAAGAGGTATTAATATCGTTTCAAAGCAACTTGTTGGTTCTGTATTCTGGATCTTTTGGGACATGGAAAACATTTCATCTATCTCGTGGTTTTGAATGAAGCTGTGAGAATGGCAACTGCATGTAGATTATGACAGACCCTAAAAATGTATCTTTGAAGTAAACTTCAAAATGGAAGCGGCTGTTATATAACGCAAATGAAAATGTCTTTGCGCATCAAACACCTTTTGCTTTAATCCGAAAACGAATTTGTTTATATGCAGATATTGTGCGGAAACGCATATATTTTCCGGATTATCGAAAAATAAGTCATGAAAATAAATTTTTAATCTTACATTTTATATTTATTTAAATCTTCATCTTATTTTTCGAAAGAATACAGTAGAATCCCGATAACTCGAACCCCCACGGGACCGAGAAAATAGTTTGAGTTACCGAGTGTTCGAGTTATCGAGGCATTCGATAACTCCAACTTTTGCAGAAAAAAGAAAATATTTGGAATTCCAGCTATTAAGAGATTGTTTCTTTTTTCCCATGAAAACCATATTACATTGGAAAAAGTTTCTAATGTCGGTCTGGGTCAGATTAGCTGAAATATCTTTATCAATAACAAAGGACAAGGAATTGAGCCTTTGTGTTTGTCTTCCCTACGAAATGGCATGTCGATTTCCATTTTTGCTCCCAAGTTCGAGTTATAGGGGGAATATTGCTCCAAGGGACATGAACATTCGTTCAACTTATCGAATGTTCGAGCTATCGGGGTTCGAATTATCGGGGGTGTTTTTTATGAGAAAGCATTGGTTCAAGGGGAATTCGAAATTGGTTCGAGTTATTGAAAGTTTGAGTTATCGGGATTCTACTGTATTTCTCTTAACAGAAATCGATGAAGATTGAAAAATCTCCAGACAACGTATTCGAACAAGGGCATGAAGCAGCATCCATTATCCCTCTGGAAACAAGTTATAAAGAAACTCCTGAAAACAGGAGTAATACTGAGCACGAATCTTCTGACATACGCTCAAGGGATAATCCAAGTTATGAACATGATGCTGAGAAGTTTTCTTTGCCTATGAAAGATGGAGAAAATCGTTCTCCTTCGGCTGTCTCATTAGCTCTTGATGAAAGTCGTCGAATATCTCGAGGATCATTTAGTCAAAGTCGTCGAATATCTCGAGGGTCGTTTAGTGAAAGTTTCCGGGTATCTCGAGGATCATTTAGTCAAAGTTGCCGCGGTAACATTTCGACAATGAAGGTAAGACAAACGTCATGGAGTTATGAGAAACGGATACATTTTAAAACATGTAAAGAGGATTGACATAAAACATTGTAATTGTATTTAGAACGATTGTGATGTGTTTAATGAAGAGGGAGAAGAGAAATATATGAAAGGGAACGTCCCTTTCAAATTATACAAGGAGTATCTATTAGGGAACGGTGGTGGATGTGTTAGTCTATTAGTTTTATCAGCATTGCTGCTAAGTGCACAGGTATAGAAAAATGTAACCTGTTATATATATATATAAAACTCCATATGTTAGAAAGTTAATTCTTACCCTAATTTTTTTTCGACATTTTAGGCTTACTTGCACAAAAAATACAGTAGCCAACAGGACTTTTTATGGTCTTTATGCTTGCTTTCTACGCATCACTGTCTATATTTTTTTAATGCTTTTCCTTTGCTAGGCATTGCTCACTTTCACGGATTACTGGATAGCCGAATGGTGAGATTATAACATACCTCTTTTCATTATGAAGTAGTAAGAAAACATATCTCTTAAGTGTGAGAGTTTTCTGAACTAGTTGTCTTCCGGCATATGAAAGCTGACGTTCACAAAAAAACACTGAATTAAAGTTACTCTTTTCAATTTGAAGTTGCCTTAACACTAAGTAACTGTGCAATGATGAAAGTATTTCTATGATTCGCAAAATAGAAAAATAGAAAAAATAGAAAAAAAAATAGAAAAAATAGAAAAAAGACTATAGAAAGAATCAAAAACATATCCTGGAAATTAAAACAAAATGAAAACGACAAATTTTCAGTGACATCTCCAACCAGCGTTGACAAACAATGTGATGAAACTGGAGCTTTAACTACTACACGTTGGTTCACGGCTTTAGTCGAATAGCGACAGTAGTAACAACACGTAGATAACAATAAGATGCCTCGTTTCCAAGCACGTAGATGGCTACACAATGACGATAGATTTACAGCTTATTGCTTAAAGATTAATACCGTACTCAATCCAATTGTCTCATATTTCCTTTAGTTTTGTTTGTTATCCTTGAAATATATTATTCTCTCACATACTTACATACTCGTAACGCAATGTGTACTACAATGTGTCCCAGAGAAATTAGGTCTGAGATTTTAACAAGCTATAACTTTTTGCACATAGATATTCAACGATTTTAAAAACCTATATTTTAAAAAATCTGGTCCAAAACCTTTGAAGTAAATAGGATTTCTTTAAACTGTTGCCTTCAGAAATTACATGGTTAATAAAAGCAAGTTTCAAAGAGCAATTAGTTATTCTTTTGTTTATTAAGAACTTGTCGCGGTGTTATTGAACACACTAAAGTTAATATCACATCACAAAATTAAAAATTGTGAGAAGGGAACGTAACTGTTTGCATTGTATGAGCAATCTTTAGTTACTACGTAAAACAAAAAGTTTTGTGCACTGAGATCCAGAGTCTATCCATAGAAATACAAAAAGAGATAGAATAACATCGATGAAATTTCCTTTGTACCATCCGTGTTGTAATTACTGGTGGCCGCATACAAAGTTGAATTTTAAAAATTTAAAATTTCGCGCTATATATGGAAGTCTATTGTTCCCCGTAATAAAAGTCGTAATTCAAATCTCGAGATCTATTGTTAATTTTTCAGAATGTGGGACTTCAGCTAATGTCTTTTTATCAATTCTGCATAATTATGAAAATTATTAGAATTATTCAGATAGTAGCATAACGAAAAATAAGTTTGTGTTTTACGATTTGACAAGAATAATATTCGTATTCATTGCTTTCTCGTGATCAACTAAACAAATATGTAAAATCATATTGAAGATTTTGAGATTGATGTTGATATAAATGAAGACAATAACATTGACGAAAGTACACTTGACTCTCGTAATGAACATGTATGTTTTGAAGTGGAAATTCCTTATGATATTTCTGTTTGAACGAACATGAACAATTTTACAAATTATTATAAATTGTTTATACTATGAACATTGTTCTCCGGATAACCTGTCATCTTTCTGATGAAACAGAGATCATCACTGCCTTGTCGTAAATATGCCTTGACATATATAAATGGCATTAAAAACATATTTATGCATAAAATGTATATTCTGACTGCCTAAAATTGGAGAAAAATACTTCAACTTCTTTTTCTGGAAGGTTTCCGTAAAAGTATGCCAAAATCTTCATAATCTGGTTTGGCAGAAACATAACTTTTTTCTCACTCAATCTCTGCACAATAGAAGATTGTTTTTACAAACTTACAACTACACAGCTGTGCACGTGCGCTATTATTATATACCAGAGATTTTGATTGGTAGATTTATTTTTTCGGCGTGATAATTATTCGCCGACAATTAAGAAAGTGTAAACAATGTTTATGACTATAATTAAGAGGACGTCAATTAGTTTCGGTCTCGATCCTTACACCACAACATTCTATATTCCTTAGGAGGTCGTACTAGTGAAAACAACTTGAAAACGCTTTTAGTTCGTAAGATAATGAAACAAACGTCCGAGTATGTGAAATGAAAAGTCGAAAATATGTTTTTCATTATAGCATAAAAACGAAAAAACGAATTCAGTTCCGATTTTCTAAAAAAAGTAGCTTTTAGAAGCCCTAATGAGGATAGCATGTTTGTTTTTACGAATAAACTTGTTAAGTATACTCGTTTTTGATTTAAAATTTTCGGTTTTTACTTCAAATTTTACCGAGTAGTTAAAAAATAATAAACATTGCATAAAAGAGAATGAGGCCAGGCAACACGCATGGATTCTCATTGTTTGAAAATTGAATAGAAATTTGAATAGAGCTAAGGTGAGCTAAAGTTTGATGTTATTCTATCTCTTTTCGTATTTCTATGGTCTATCAGAGTTAAGAAGAAGCTAACGCAACAAGTTATCTTACACAACATCAAAATTTTATTCGTCGCTCCTAAGGAAATGACAGCAATAGTGGATTGCTGTGTTCAGAGAAACAAGGGACATGTTGAGGCAGCTTAAAATTTTGTTTTTAATGACCCTTGTGCTTTACAGCCACTTGACTTGCTATTGTCCTTTGCTAGTTGTTATTGTATGAAGTGTTAAGTAATTATTACATTTATATTGGGCACTGAACGTGTGTCGCAGAAAATTTGTCGCTTTCATTTTCTTTCTTTTCTCGCAACTCAGAGTTGGCTCTTCGAGAGAGTGACTGACATTTTCATAAACTACATCAATTTCTGATCTTATCAGACATTGTCTCTTTCAAGGAGGATTAATGATGATGTTCCATGCACCAGGTGGCTTTTCAACATCTTGTAACTTTTCATTGAGTATGCGCACGTGCTATGCTTAAGCGGGGTTTACACTATCAGATTCTGTCTGACAGATTCTGTCGATTCGACAGAATCTGATAGTGTAAACAGAAAATCGAAAGTTTTTTTTGTCGAAAGATTCACCTTTCGACAGAATCTGAAAAGTTGAATTTTTTCAACTTTTCAGATTCTGTCGAAAGTTAATCAGCCAATGAAATTACAGTTTCGGCTCATTAAATATTAATGATGTGAAGTTTCTAGGAATTTACAAGCACGCACGTTTTATAAAAGACGTGTTGAGTTTTACCAACATGTCGTCACAAAATTATAAAGCAGAGAAAACTGAAATTTTCATTTAACTTTTTGAGGCGGAAGAAGCTCTATGGAACGTTAAAAGCTCCCGGTATAAAAACAGGGATGAAAAATCCAAAGCAATCGATAGTACATGCGAAAAGTTAGAAATGAGCCGTGAGTAGGATTTTATTTTGTCCTGATAGTTATAACTTATTTAAAATCTCACTGAATTTTTGTCATGACATAATTTTCTATGCTTTTTTTATTTCAGGGGCAGAAGTCAAAGCTAAAATAAACAACTTGCGTACATATTTTTCCAAGGAACTTAAAAAGTATCGAGAAAGTTTAAAAATGGGTGCTGGAAGCAACGAAGTGTATAAATCAAAATGGCCTTATTTCGAAGCAATGATGTTTCTACGGGATTCAGTGACTCCAAGAGCAACAACTTCAACTTCCTTTCATGTCTTTTTCAATAAGATTAAACAAGAAAGTGAAATCTCTTGCAGACATTCTCGTGAAATTCTGAAAACTCTGCCCATCTTCACATTCTAATTCTCTCAACAAACTGGAGAATGTCCCCTCCAATGTCCTTCTGGCTAGCCAAGATTTCATCCAAACAGTTCTTTTCTTCCGCTGTTGTTTTTCTTGTTTTTCTTTTCGTTTTTCGTAATATAACTATCGCAATAGCTGCAGCAACACGTTTTTTCTTGAAAGGCGCCATTCCACAAATAAATATTTTCGACATAAAAATGCAAATGTAAACGCAAAAATCTGTCATGAATTATTAATGAGAAAAATCGTTCGACAGAATCTGTCAGACAGAATCTGATAGTGTAAACCCCGCTTTATACAGTCTGTTTCATTATGTTGGAAACGGGAAGTTTAAAGCTATTTTTTTAAATGAATTCTTAAACAAGAGGCCTTAGGCCTTAAGGTCAGCGCGAACTGTATGCTCAAAAATCTAAAGATCATAATGACTTTACAAACGAAATGACCAGCATTCCAAAATAGTTTGATTAGTATCTGGGTACGCCCGTATTCGGTTGGTGAACATGCTAATTGAAAATGTAAGTCCATTCGCCCAAAACAGATATATTAAAAATCTCCCGTGATAAAAAGGGGTCCAGACATTGCGTACAGATTACTACCTCTGACTTAACATCCTATCTACATATGTCTCATCAAGACCAAAAACGCAAAGTTCTATCTAATGAGCCGAATAACGTACTAAATGAGTATTTTTTCTAAGTCGCTTTAACTAAATCTCAAGGCTAACGTTATAAAAGAAAACTTTGCATTTCCACAATAATCCTTTTCCTCATTAGTTAAAAAGTTTCTATGACAGCAACTACATACGGCAATACGATACGCATCAACAGAAATCATATGGGCATTACAATTACAACAACTTCGTTACTTTATTCGGTTTTATTTAAGCTTGAAATTTCAGTTTTACAAGTTCCAGCTTCCAGCTTTACGTTCTTACAGAAACTATGTGTTCGGTTAATCACGCTAGTGAACTTTTGTTTCTACCAAGTGTCGACTGTTAGAGGAACCATAAATGTATACATACATTTTGGTTCTTGTTGATACGTGAAATCCAATGCCAAGCAGTTGCTGATTACTAAAAATGAAAGTGTAAAAGGTTATGTATAACTGCACAATGCACCAATTAATTCTAATTTATTCCATTTAACAAAATTCAGAAACTTCAATTACAGAATCATAATTTTAACTCTAATGTTATGCCTGAAGGAAAAATAGTTACTGAATTTCTCAATTTAATGGTGGCAGGTCAGTGTCTTATATTAAGATTTTATCTGGGTTTTATGCCAGGCCATTGACATCATTGGTTTTTTTTTTGGTGACCAGAAGGAAATTTTAACTGCCCGAAATTCAATAACACTATACAATTTCATTTGGAAACGCTTAGAAATGCGCTGATAGAAAATAGAAAAATGAGCTGAAATTGCAAAGACAAACATTATATATAAAGCTCAAAAATCATATTTCCAATTTATACTTATACTTTTTCTGCCTGTCCAGTCAGGCCACCACGACACTGGTTTTCAAACATTTTGGTGGCCCGAACCAATTTATGATTGCCTCAGACAGTTGGGCCACCGCTATGATCAGACACTGCAAGTTAGTTAATATTGGTCAACAAAACTCAGTAAAATAAACTTTTCATTCCGAAAAAGGTAAAATTCAGTTCATGAAAATTCAAATAGATTTGCGGGACAAACTTATGCAACTCAAAATTACAAAAACAAATACAGCAATTACTGCAAGAAATTCTCCAGCATTTATAAGAGTATGAATAAGGTATATTGTATAATTGTTTTTGTTTGTGTTTTTTTAATATTTTCTTCATCTTTGTCTTCTTATGAGCTGATGTGTGTTATTGCTACTGTAATTATATAACAATTTCTCTAACTACTAAAATATTTTACATTTGTGCCATTAAGGTCTTTCGGTAACTTTTTGTTCAGTTGTTGGAAGTTTCCATACCGCAAAACCAGATCATACAGAAATGGGAAATTTTTGTTTATATAATTTATTTATATGATCCATAATTTTATGCAATTACGTCATTAAATTGGCTATATAATTCATGTGCATCAGTTATCTTTCCAGACGGTTTAAAGAAAAGGGCAGAATATCTGAAACCCCAATTTCTTACAGTGTATGTATTTTAACTATCATTCAAACTATATAATATACTTTTCCAATTGCAGTGCAAAGTTAGCGGATCAGGAGGGGAATCGAACCCACACAAAATATTGCAAAGCATTACGGTGTGAATGACAGTAAAAAGGAAGAAGTCCTAGGATACTTAAGACTTATAATTAGAGTTTCAACTCAGAAAATTTATACGCAAAAATCCTTCCAAGATGATGGCGATGAAAGACAACAAACAAAATTTTATTTTTCAAACAAAATTAAATTTTTCTGTTTTAACCGCTCATACATATCAGAAAATTCTCTTCGGAATAAAAACAATTGTTACTCACTTTCTACTTTCAACTGACGTCATGGATGACTTCAGAGAAGTAATCAACTTCAGATATGGGTTCTAATTTTTTACTTTGTTTGATTTGATCTATTTTTGATACTCTTTGGATGGTAAAGATTTTTTGCACTTTCATTTTTATTTTATTTTTCAGCATGTCCAAAACTATGACATGTGTCGTCAACCGTGTCACATGACAACTAGGACCTAATTAAATAGGTATCAGGTGGAAATCGAAATCTGACCATCCAAGGACCAAATATCAATATAAATAATTGATCAGTTTGTTATCAAAATATCCTTGTCTATGACTCTTTTGTAGTCGCCGTCCTAATTTTCTAGTAAAAACAAAATTGACTTGATGAGTTCGAAAATTTACCTCTCGAAAAATCATTAGGTATATATAAACGAAAACGCACTATACCAATGTTCTATTATGCCTTACTCTTACCGAGACAGTAATTCATAAATAATAGATATTTTTTAAAAAAACAAACTTCGGTTATTTTTATAAGAAACTGCCCTTTTTTAAAAAGAAACTTTATTTACCAAGAAAAGTTTCATCTCATGTATGATTTGACCAAAATTGACGAGGGAATTCGGTGTTTTTCTTGAAATATCAAGAAATTTTTGTGGAGAAACAACCGTACGTAGTAACAGGATTTCTTACAATATATGATTCTTGGATAATTATCATAAAAAGTAACATTACTTTTCAATTTCAAACCCGTATTTTCTGATCTGGTTTTGCAGTATGGAAACTTTCAACAACATTCAAAAGAGATATAGGGTAATCTATTAATTTGCAACTTGCCTGAGTTTTTCTTTCTCCTAAATTTTTATCCCATCCAATTACGATACGTGGTTGCTAATGTCTTGATTCAATACACTTCAATATAAGTTTATACTGTTGTTATATATTTGCATCTGTAAAACTAATTCGACTGTTAGAGGAACCATAAATGTATACATTTTGGTTCTTGTTGATAAGTTTGATCAGCGTTTCGCTCCCAAAATGCACTACGTTAAAATAAAGGGTAGAGGGAGGGCGCATTCAAACAAATAATTTACTTATTCATTCGAATGAAAAGAACTCTTTTTGCATTGTAATATATTTATTCAGAGGCGTAGTTAGGGTCAGTCAAAAAAACCTGGAGGAGTTCAACATTATGATATTTCTTTTCAGTCTTAAGTGCTGATTAGGTTACTTGCACGCTTTCCTTTTCTACCTTAAATGACTTAACTCTCCTCCAAAAATTTTGACTGACCTCTGGCTACGCCTCTGTTATTCGTCACACACAAGTGATGTATTTTCCAAAAATCAATGTTGTGCTTTAAACTTTCGGATTTTGAACTAAGAAAATTTACACGGGGAAATGAAAGATCAGCTACCTTGCGGCGCTGACCAATAAATACACCTTTCCCGAATTTCTGTTTAAATGCCGAGTTAATGCTTAGTTATCAAGTTTCGCCTCGTTTCTATGTTTTACATTGTTTTTCTAATTGCATAATGTTTTCAGTAAGTAATAGTTACTCATTTTTTCAGTTCCCCAGTGGAATAATTAGAAGTAATTAAGAGTTTGAAAAAGAGGCGAAACTTAGTGGCTAGGCTATAACACGGCGTTTAAACAGAAATTCGGGAAAGGTCTATTTTCTTTTCATTCACATCTTAATCGACCATTAAAAAATTAATTACATTTTTCCAAGACATTTTCGTTATTTTTTCAAAAAACCCTTTTTCATTTTTCACAAAAATATGCTAGCCGAAAGAACTTGAAAATGGCTTTCCATCGATGTAAAAATTATGTTGGAATTTGGTATATTCATTTAAAGAAACAGCTTTAAAATTTCCGTTTCCAACATTATGAAACACACTGTAGTTAAACGATTTCCACGAAGACACATGAAATGATAAACTTAATCAAGACATTTCTTTGATCTCTCAGATATCAAAATTTATGGACTGTAAAAGTTCCGTTACACATTAAATGGTCTATTATTTTTACATTATAACAGTATTTGTTTACGTGAAGGTCAGTTGGTGAAAAGGAAAGAAGAGACGGGAAAGAGATTACCAGCAAGTTATTCATCAAAGATAATCCTGACTACAATATATATGTTTTCGTTGGACTTATCTTTGCTGGCATCGTCATCAACGTAGCGCGGACGATGCATTTCTTTAGATTTATGGTTAAATGCAGTCGCAATCTTCATAACAAAATGTTTGAAGCAGTTTTGAAAGCACCTATTCACTTTTTTGATACAAATCCAGTTGGTAAGTTGTGTAATCAGAATAGACCCGAATCCAACCTGAACATACACCTATGTAAGGAGGATTTCTGAAATGTCACTTTACAAAAAGACTCGTTTATACATAGTGCATTTGGATTCTCTCCCTAGAAGCAAAAATCATACAGAAATGATAATGCAGGTGCCTGTACATTATCATTCATGTATCATTCGTTACACGAAAATTCATAGGCGGTTCAAAGAATGTCAAAAAAAAATTCAGAAAATTTAAATTTGACCCATCCAAGGATTTGAACTTTCTGAAATAACCTTCTGAAATAGAAAAGAACTACAACAGTTAAATGGGCTTCAGTAAGGGGATAGAATACTTAAATGAAATGTTAGATATCTTTTCGTCTCTTTTAGGTCAAATTCTCAACCGATTTTCACGCGATATATTTCTCATGGATGACGAATTACCTTGGATATTTTACGATTTTGTGTTTGTAAGAAAAGTTACTTTGTTTATATTGTTGTTCTGATTGTCAATATTGTGGGCAAAAAATATACCCATTTCAATTTATTGCTGAATGGATATAGCTGTACTCAAGCACAAGCAAATTGTTGTTTTAGGTGGGTATTTTTACATTCGCTATCATCATCATCAATTGCATCAGTGTTCCTTATATTGCTGTAATATTTCCTCCTGCGTTAGTGGCTTTGATATATGCAAGACAATTCTACGTTAAAACATCTCGACAAGTGAAGAGGCTGGAAGGCATCTGTAAGCATTATTTTTATTATTTTTATTATAGTGACTAACCTGAGTCTTGAACAAGAAGCTCTCACAATTTCAGTTGGTATATGGATTATGTGGATTAAACACTGTCTTCATTTATTAATCATTTACTAAGTTACAGTTTTTTTCGTAACCCCGGAAAATGAGTTCAATCTTATATCTAAACCATGCTGAATAGTCTTTAATACTCTGATTAATCATAAATCTCAGATAAACTAATTATTTATTTGTCGATGACATTTTAGCAAGAAGTCCATTATATACTCACGTGTCTGCAACACTTGCTGGATTGATAACTATCCGTTCATTCAATTTACAAGAAAAGGTTATTGATGAGTTCTATGCGTGTCAAAACTACCAAGCTGAGGGATATCTTATGGTTATGACATGCGCAAAATGGTTTGGCCAGCGGATTGATTTCTTTTCTATAATGTTTTCAGTCATATGCTTATTCGCACCGGTGATTGCACTGCCTTATACAGGTAAAGGGTCTGTTACAAAAATACTTGTTTTATGTCGGACGGACAAATCGATACTTAAGGCTATATAAAAAGCAGCACGTTTACGATACAATATCAAGCAAAGGTTTTTCGAAAGTATGCCAAAATAGAATTTACAAAATTCCAAAACATGATTTCTACAAGGATGATAGTCAAAAAATATTGAAACAAACAGTTATTGTGTCGGATGGACAAAATGCTAATACTTTTGTAACAGACCCTAAATAACATGAAGTAAAAGCTGCAAAGTCAAAATCTTATCTTGGGTCAAACCTATACCACCAAAATTTCATCGCAAGAGAAAACTGCTTCCTTCGCATTCCATCTTTAGGTTTTGTTACAAATACGTTTCTGCAGGGTGCTTTCTGACAAAAGTTCCAAAGGGTAACGAGGATCACAAAAAAGCACATCTAATATCTTATAAAGCTAGATAACATGTTAACTTGGATATGATCCGAAGTTTAGAAAACGGATCATTTCAAAACACTTTTAAAAATACGCTAAAGTTATACTAAAAATGACATATCAAATTTAATAGTGACAAAGCATTTATGGCGTCAACGAAGAATTATGAAAATCTTTTTGTTTTAGATATCGATCCAGGCCTTATTGGAGTTGGTTTGACAAATATTTTGTCATTATGCGGAATGTTTGAGTGGTGCGTCTCTCAAAGTGCAGAAACTGACAATCTAGTGAGTTCTCTTGTATTTTTCTTGTGCAAAATAATTATGACAGTTGCGTGATGTTTGGCGCTTAGATCAAGTTTTCATATACCATTCACATACTCACAATAAACGTCTCTGGAGATAAATTACTCAATATCCATATAAAATCTTACTTAAACCAATGCTAAGACCTTAAAAAACTTGATAAGTGTATTGTAAGAAAGCAATGTGGAGCTGTATGGATGTAATGGCTATTTTCCTATACGGTACAGATGACATCTGTGGAAAGAGTCTACGAATATTCCCAGCTAGAGAGTGAAAAAGACGATGGGACTAACAAACGTTTAAGCTCAACATGGCCAGAATGTGGTGCAATAGTTGCTAAAGGAGCTTCATTTGCCTATCACCATACCCTTCCAAATGTGGTTAAAAATATTCATTTCTCCATAAAGCCAATGGAAAAGGTTTGTGATCACGTTTACAGGTTCTCATCATCCAAAATTAAAAAAGTCGAATTATGTAAAATCTCTTTCGCCTTAGATTGGTATTGTTGGGAGAACAGGTGCTGGTAAAAGTTCATTGGCTGCAATGTTATTTCGGATGGGTCATTCTTCTGGTGATATCATGATCGATGGGATTTTAATTGCTGACTTGAAGTTGAAAAACTTACGTGAATGCATTTCTGTTATTCCACAGGTACCCTCCTCGAAAAAGCAGTTGCTTTTCTTTACAAGGAAATTAATATTCTGCCTTGTTAACTTTCTTGGATCTGGTGAATCCATCCTTCACTAACCTTAGCTAATAATAAAATTATAAAGTTCTCGTACACTGCCAAAATTGTAGTAGAATTGATAGTATTGTCAATATCGCAAATATGGAGATATAAGTATAACTTGGATTTCTTTGCAGGATCCTGTTTTGTTTAGTGGCACATTGCGTCACAACTTGGATCCTTTTGATGAATTCAAGGACGCAGATATATGGACAGCCTTAGAGGAGGTATTTTGCAGTTAAATTATGGGCAATGCTATCGGAAACGTCCGGTGTGCTGTACTTCTTTTATCTTTAGGTACAAATGAAAAAAACTGTGATGAAGTTTACGGGAAAGTTAGATATGGAAATAACTGAATCAGGTTCTAATTGTAGTGTTGGTGAAAAGCAGTTATTTTGTTTGGCCAGAGCATTACTGAAGAAAAACAAGATATTAGTTATTGATGAGGCAACTGCAAATGTTAATCTTGAGTAGGTCCTGTATTTTTTATCTCTGGTTATAATGGATTGATTTACTAACTGGTTCTAGACTTTTTTAATTCCTTCACATTTCTTCAGAACGGATAAATTAATTCAAAGAACTCTTCGAGATAAGTTCAAGCAATGTACTGTTTTAACAATCGCTCATCGTTTAAATACTATTATGGATTCTGATAGAGTAATGGTAGGTATATAGTTAGTTTAATAGAGGATATTGAATCAGCATTTTATGCTTTGAAATTATCGTTGTCGAATTAAATTTCTGATGTGATTTTGCGTAAATATATTTTGTTAGATACTAAACGATGGCAATTTGGTTGAATTCGATGAACCTCACCACCTACTGCAAAATTCATCAGGTCATTTTCGTAAACTTGTGGATAATGTTAGTCAAAGCGAAGCAAAGCAATTGGAAGTATTAGCAAAAAAAGCCAATGAAGTTCGCCAGAAAATACTATTGGGAAGAAGCAATAATATTCCTGAAATTGTGCTTAATACAAATGACGAAAAAGATATTTTGGTAGAAGACACGAAGTGTTAGTGCTGATATTCCTATTGGAACTAAATTTATTTAAGAAATTTAGTACTGGTTTAGCAATTGTTTCTTGTACACGTATCATAAAATATTTTTGAAAAAAGTCTGTATATTGTATGTGAGAACAAACACTTTGTGTTCATTTCATAACAGTCGCTTTTCCTCTGTTTTTGTATCAATTAGTAGACCGATCAAATCTTAAGTTTTCACTATGAAGTGATTTTAAAGTTGGTTCCATATTGATGAGTAAAATTCCACAGTTCCTAACAAATAAAAACTTGCAAGCCAATTTTTGGTCAGCGCGGAAAGCAGCTGATCTTTCATTAGCGTGTGTCCGTCCCATGTCCACAGTTCTAGCCTGAATTCCCCTTTGCAGGCTTTAAACTAAGCCTGGAATAGAGGCTATTTGTTGATCGTGGCTTAATTCAGAATTGTTTATTAATTCATAACTACAACTATTCTTATCAGGGTGAGTGGGACCTCAAGTTAAAACATGAGTTTGTCCGTCACACATATAATTTTTGGAAAGCGAAAGAACGGTTATTTTTTACCAGAAATAGAAGCAAAGGAATTAGTAATATTTTGGCTGTTGTCATAGTTGAATCTGTTATTATAATACTGTTGAGTTTTATTCAGGTAAAATTCGGCAAAAATACGACAGTCACTTTATACAGGTTTTGTTGTTGAATATCAAATTCGACGTGGCTTCAGACAACCACATAAAAATCACACAAAGTATTTATTTGTATGTATCTATATTCTAATACGTGCTGTGCATCCGCTTTTTTCACGCTTTCACTCTCTAAAATTTCGGGTCGTTTTTGCGGTCACTTATTCATAAAAGTATGTCAGACTACGAAAAGTAATTTGTGTTTTAAACCAGGTGCCCACTTTCTCGTGGACACACTGTATAAATTGTATAACATCACTTGTCTCTTCATTCAACATTTTAATGAACAAATTTAAATTAATTATGTGGAATACTTATACTTATTTACAATCTTATCATTTTTTTAAGTTCGACATTTTTTTGTATATCGTAACTTATTTTTTACTCTGCATTATCAGCACACAACAGTCTCTTTTATTTTTATTGCTTAATTAATTATTGCTTAATTTTTTTATTTTCTATGAAGAAGGACAAAAATGTATGAATGGTGCATTGCCACTCATCTATATATTAATAGCCGATTCTCTGTCTGTCTGTCTGTCTGTCTGTTTGTTTGTTTGTAAGTCACGCAAAATGGTAGATTGAGTTGTGAGCGAAATCATTTCGTTTTTTGTGTGCGACGTGAGTTCGAAGCAAATACATTGCAACCCCAATCGAACGTGACTTTTTTTGGCTGATGAACTAATAGGAATAAAGTTTTGTTTTTATTATTATTGTTAGTTTATATTCCAAGGACTACGTTGACTACGTTGGCTTTGAAAAGAATACATCATCTAAATACAAAGAAACTAGCTGATTAAACAGTTTGAACAAAAAGCAGCAGTGGCAGAACGTGGCAGCATGTTTGCCAGTGTATCCTAACGTATCCTTGCCTGACTGTCTGAGACGGGTGAACTTTTTTTCGAGCAATCAAAATGTTTAAAAACCGATAGGTAAAAATTTATTTTTTATTGCTTTTGTCTTAATAGTTGTCTTAATTTCTTTTAATTGATTTCTTTTAATCTATTTTAATCAGATCGAACGTTTTTTTTTTATTCACTTTATTCATTTAGCACGTGCCTTTTTTCTCTCCTCCCGTGTGATCTTTTTAAAAAGAGAAACCATTTCCCCCTTACGTTTGATAGCACCCATGTTAGAGCGCGTAACGTTTTTAAAACAAAAGTTAATAAAAAGTTGAAGTTTTCTCTCTCTACGTTTTGAGTGTATTGTTACACTGGTAAAAGATTGGTTTTTCCAGAGGTTTTGACTTCGAATCTGCTTCTGGTTGAACACAAGTTGTACGAGCCGTTTATAAGGAAATTTGACGTTTATTGATGCAGTGATACAGAGCAGGTGGACATGGGCGGCGAGCGACGCCGCCTTGGCGGCTAGTCTACCCAGCAGGCATTTCAACGTTGTATCAACGTTGGTTGGAAGTTGCAACGTTGGATAACGTTATAACAACGTTGCAGCAACGTTGGAATTCCAACGTTGGATAAACGACATTAGAATAACGTTGAAGTAACGTTGGAATTCCAACGTTGGATAAGCGACATTAGAATAACGTTGAAGTAACGTTGGAATTCCAACGTTGGATAAGCGACATTAGAATAACGTTGAAGTAACGTTGGATTTCCAACGTTGGATAAGCGACATTAAAATAACGTTGAAGTAATGTTGGAATTTTAACGTTGGATAAATGACATTAGAATAACGTTGAAGTAATGTCGGTTTTCTGATGTTGATCAAACATCAGAAAACCGTTCGTTTTAGTCATGGTCGAAGACTTGTGTCTTTTTACTCCCTGAAAGACTTTCGAGAGGGTAGAGATTTCGTGTCTAAGATGAGTGGAAGAGGGCAAGGCAAGCTGATCTCTTTTTCAAAAAAACATTTCCTGTTTTTATCACATATTTTCATTGTCTATATTTCTATAATGACATATTTTTTGCTTGTACATCTATCCCTTAACTTTCTATATCTTTACATTTTGTTTTTGGTTGTTGATGTACTTTTCGATATGCGCGCGGTTTTTTGGTTGTTTTCCCGCCAAATCATGAAATAATCCAATGAAATTGAATTGCACACGCACTTCAGAAAGATTCACCAAGCGGCAAGGCCATGAATGTGTGGTATGTATCTTTTGTAAATTCTGTTTCAAATTAAAAATTGATGTTGAGTATGCTAGGAGAGCTATCGTTGTCGGTGTTTAGCAGGTTGCTGTTGTTTTATTATAAAAGAAAACACAAAACAAAAACATAAAGTATATGTTTTCCATATCGATGAATCCTAGTTAATTATAATTAATTACGTTTTGTTGGTGGTATCTGATTACAAACATTTGACATTTTAGAGAATTTTTGAAATTTGAATTTGCTTGCACTAAGATTCTTATACACTTAAGAATGTTTTTCAGAACAAGAGCTATTGCAATGTTAATGAAAAAGTATCAGAAAAACTGGAAATATACCTTGAAATTGCTGTAATTTTGAGAAGAATAGACCTGAAGTAGAGAAACTTTTACAAAAAGAAAATTCCACTACAGTAATTTTTGTGTTTTAGTTGTCGTCACTGTGTATATTTTAGATCAAATGTTTAACAGGATTCATAAAAATATGCAACTATTTCCCTATGTGAAATTTTATTATTGTGTGTACATTGGATAACCATAAGAAAAATATATCATTTTAAATAATTACATTGTATAACTATCATCATCAATCTGATACTCAGGTAGATTTTGTCCTTAAAGCAGGAGAGAATTGAGTTTAACACCAGAAAAGAACTTTTTTGTACCTATTATGAATTGAAGATGTTCTTGGTCAAATTATAAGATTTCCCTTACAATTTTTGAGACCGAAATGCGACTTATATTTCCTATTATACAACTGAGTAGTTTTTTTGCGCAACACAACAACTACAGTCACTTTTAATCGAAATTTTTCGATCGAAAATTTTAGAGGAGAACAATTTCTGCTACAAATATTTCGATTATAGAATTCTACATAAAAACTTAAACTTACTTAGCTGGTTTTCATGTTCAATGAGAGATTAACAATACAGCAGTTACTTCGAAAGCAACCACAAGTAGAAACCGTCTGCTATAACTATTTTTTTAAATTGTTCGAAATCCTGTCGAACAATTTAGAAAAAAGTGGGCAAAAACGTAAGGCGGTCAAAGAAAAATCCTTTGAAGAAACTTATTGATATAATGCGATTACAAGTGAGATTCATTAACTTGATTTAAAGTATAAGAGAAGGTTAAAATAATTATCGATCTGAATGACCATATGAATTGGACTGCATCACTTAAAAATACTTTTATTTTAGCCGTTGTAATGGATACTTTCAAGAAAGTTACCAAAGCAAAGGTTCGTCTTGTGATTATGGACCAGCTGAAATATGCACCAGACTGCATGGACGGTGGAGGCCGAAAGACACGGGAATCCATCTCAGATAAGGCTGCAAATGATGAAGGAGACGACGCGGGAAATGATATCGACGACGAAGACTTACAACATGATTAAATTTTATCTATATATTTAAGTGGTCGTTATTGTATGATGTGGAAAGATCTTAATTAAGTATTATTCAGGGTTGACACAGTCAGGGAAAGTCAGGGAGAAAAAGGCTTTTTTTTCACTGGTCAGGGAAAGTCAGAGAAAGTCAGGGAATTTCATAAAAAGTCAGGGAACTTTTTTGAAATTTGGTCAGGGAGAAAATTTTTAAAAGTCAATAATTTTTTTCACTTGATTTATTTCAAAATTGTCTGAAAACTGTAAATATTATCTGATTTATACCTAAATGACTTGGTAGTATTTCTCTTGCTTCATATATAAGTATAGTTTTTGATACATGACCAACCTGTGAATGGTGTGCTGGTGGTAGTTTGGTGTTTGGTTTTTGGATAGGCTTTTCTAGTAATTTTTGTTTATTATTTTTAAAGGATACTATACATTGAATTCGTACGTACTGAAACTGAATTGCTTTGTGACATGATGGACCATTCATATTTATTTCCATTATGTTTCAATGTGCCTTTGCTGGTCATCATCAAACATAGCTCTTTTAGATGTTCCTTTATGTTTAGTCAATAATTACTTTAACTATATATTGTTACATACAGACTATATTATAGTCTGAGGGTTTTCGCATTTTTATGCGTAGGTATTTAAAGAAAGTATTTAAAGTAAGACAACAGTATTCACAATGCTCTTTGGTAGTGGTGTAACAAGTGTGAAAGTTACCTAAACACCTGAGTTCTTATTTACAACAATTTCTCTGTAAGGAAAGTGTTTCACATTGTTATGTTTATAGAAATTTTGATTTTCTCTTTTTATTTGAATAAGGTCTTCACAAACATCAAAAATAGTCTGAAAATCATATGGTTATGTTTATGTTTAAAGTTTTGTTGCGGAAGTTTTATACTTTAACACTTATTGATAATTACCAATGTTCAATACCTACCTGGCTATAATGATATACATTGTGTTATGTATTATTTTGACATCTAAAGTTTATCTTTTTTGTTTATATCACAAGAAAGAAAACGGATCGAATTGTAAATTGTTATATTTTTCGAACAGTAATATGGCATTAGTCAGGGAAAAACTATACTTTTTCACTGGTGATCAGGGAAAAAGTATGGGTTTACAAAGCCTAAAGTCAGGGAAAAATAGTACTTTTCACAGAAAAGTCAGGGAATTTTTTTTAAGAAATGCTGTGTCAACCCTGTTATTGTGAATATGTTCTTATAATAAGACAAAATAATTTCAGCGTGACAATAAGATTGTTTTTTGTGTGTCGGTTAGTTCCTTGGGTTAGCCGCTATCCACTTTGTTAAAGATGAAAATCTGTGTCAATAACAACATCAAATTACGAATCATGTACTCGGCTACAAGTTCAGACAATAAAGCTATTTTTATCTGAATTTTAGCATTATCAACGTTGAAACAACGTTATTCGACGCTGTTTCAACGTTGCTATAACGTTGTAATCTGACGTGGTTTCAACGTTGAAAATCTGACGTCGGATTTTGTTTCATTTTCAACTGTGAATCAACGTTTGTTCAACGTTGGACATCAACTTCAACACAACGTTGATACAACGTTGAAATGCCTGCTGGGTATATATTAATAGCCGATTCTATGTTTGTTTGTCTGTTTGTTTGTCTGTCACGCAAAATGGTAGATTGAGTTGTGAGCGAAATTATTTCTTTTTTTGTGTGCGACGTGAGTTCGAAGCAAATACATTGCAACCCCAATCGAACGTGACCTTTTTTGGCTGATGAACTAATAGGAATAACGTTTTGTTTTTATCGTTACTGTTAGATTTATATTCCACGTTGACTTGGTTTTGAAAACAGTACATCAACTAAATACAAAGAAACTAACTGATTAAACATTTTGGACAAAAAGCAGCAGTGGCAGAACGTGGCAGCATATGTTCGGTTTGCCACTAACTCTTGCCTGACTGTCTGAGACGGGTGAACTTTTTTTTTGAGCAATCAATGTTTAAAAACCGATAGGTAAAAAAAGAGTATCGTATAAAAACAAAATGTTGTTTTTTTTTTTGCTTTTGTCGTAATAGTTGTCTTAATTTCTTTTAATCGATTTCTTTTAATCTATTTTAATCTGATCGAACGTTTTTTTATTCTCTTTATTCATTTAGCACGTGCATTTTTTCTCTCCTCCCGTGCGAACATTTTAAGAAGAGAAACCATTTTCGACCTGTTTGATAGCACCCATGTTTGAGCGCGTAACTTTTTTAAAAAAGCTTTTTTACAAAAGCTAATAAAAAGTGGAATTTGTTCTTCCTACGTTTTGAGTGCATTGTTGTACTGATTATCGATTGGTTTTAAAAAATAAATAAGTCACACATAATGAAAAACCTGAAAAATAGTTAATGTAACACTGATGTAACACTGACTGCACACCAGAGGTTGTGACTTCGAATCTTTTCCAAGTTGTATGAGCCGTTTATAAAGTAATTTGCCGTTTATTGATACAGTGATACACAGAGCAGGTGGATATGGGCGGCGAGTGACGCCGCCTTGGCGGCTAGTCTATATATTAATAGCCGATTCTCTGTCTGTCTGTTTGTTTGTTTGTTTGTTTGATTGTTTGTAAGTCACGCAAAATGGTAGATTGAGTTGTGAGCGAAATTATTTCTTTTTTTGTGTGCGACGTGAGTTCGAAGCAAATACATTGCAACCCCAATCAAACGTGACCTTTTTTGGCTGATGAACTAATAGGAATAACGTTTTGTTTTTATCATTATTGTTAGTTTTATATTCCACGTTGACTTGGCTTTGAAAACAATACATCAACTAAATACAAAGAAACTAACTGATTAAACATTTTGGACAAAAAGCAGCAGTGGCAGAACGTGGCAGCATATGTTCGGTTTGCCTAACTCTTGCCTGACTGTCTGAGACGGGTGAACTTTTTTTTGAGCAATCAAAATGTTTAAAAACCGATAGGTAAAAAAAGAGTATCATATCAAAACAAAATGTTTTTTTTTTTTGCTTTTCTTTCAATAAATTAATTTGTTCTTTTAATTGTTAAGCGTTCTGATCGAACGTTTTTTTATTCTATTTATTCATTTAGCACGTGCCTTTTTTCTCTCCTCCGTGTGAACTTTTAAAGAAGAGAAACCATTTTCCCCTTACGTTTGATAGCACCCATGTAGAGCGCGTAACTTTTTTTAAACAAAAGTTAATAAAAAGTTGAAGTTTTCTCTCTATACGTTTTGAGTGTATTGTTACACTGATAAAAGATTGGTTTTACCAGAGGTTGTGACTTCGAATCTGCTTCTGGTTGTACGAGCCGTTTATAAGGAAATTTGACGTTTATTGATACAGTGATACAGAGCAGGTGGACATGGGCGGCGAGCGACGCCGCCTTGGCGGCTAGTCTATATATTAATAGCCGATTCTCTGTCTGTCTGTCTGTCTGTCTGTCTGTCTGTTTGTTTGTTTGTTTGTTTGTTTGTTTGTTTGTTTGTTTGTTTGTAAGTCACGCAAAATGGTAGATTGAGTTGTGAGCGAAATTATTTCTTTTTTTGTGTGCGACGTGAGTTCGAAGCAAATACATTGCAACCCCAATCAAACGTGACCTTTTTTGGCTGATGAACTAATAGGAATAACGTTTTGTTTTTATCATTATTGTTAGTTTTATATTCCACGTTGACTTGGCTTTGAAAACAATACATCAACTAAATACAAAGAAACTAACTGATTAAACATTTTGGACAAATAGCAGCAGTGGCAGAACGTGGCAGCATATGTTCGGTTTGCCACTAACTCTTGCCTGACTGTCTGAGACGGGTGAACTTTTTTTTTGAGCAATCAGAATGTTTAAAAACCGATAGGTAAAAAAAGAGTATCATATCAAAACAAAATGTTTTTTTTTTTTTTGCTTTTCTTTTGATAAATTAATTTCTTCTTTTAATTGTTAAGCGTTCTAATCGAACGTTTTTTTATTCTATTTATTCATTTAGC